>JAVYIG010011149.1:0-63012 GCA_035222895.1 Strongylocentrotus droebachiensis | reverse complement strand
GATCCGCCTCTGTAATGAATGGTTGTTATGCCTTCTGCGTCCCTGGATACACCGCAAATCATTCATGACTCTGAATTTAACCTTGAACATGGCTGACACATTAGTATGAAGCAAGCGCTCCAAATTCACTTACTGGCTCCAGGGGTGACCCCCCCCCCCCCCGTATATATATGCTTTTATTGTTTTGGCGTATCATGCAAGCCCTTGAATCTCTTCGATACCTCATTTAATTCCGCACACGTGTTGGTAAAACAAATATAGAAGGGCTGTATAGTTCGTGCCTGGGCCACTGGTAGTAAAATAGCAGCTGATCGAGTTCATGCAGTTCAGTATCTTTCGATCGTTTAACCGGCGCAATAAAGATTAAGTAGTCTGCATGCAGGTATACCCGCTGATATTCCAGTAGGGGACTCATTGCTCTTGACGTTGCTCGCCAGGAAGTCAGGAAACATTCCCCTCACTAGAATTGTATTTCTTGAAAGTGATTTTCACTACCTGGAAAATTGTCTAGAACGAGCGAATTATGAAACTGCTGGCATAAGTCTTCAACCGTGCACCGTCTAGCATTAGACAGCTCTAAGATCTTTTTCGTGACATTTGCAAAGTAGAAATCGGGAACACGTGAATGAAACGCTTCACTTTGAAACAACAGTTTTTGTTCTGTAACACCGGTATTTAAAAACAAAAGATTTTATTTGAGGAGGTGAACATTCTTGGATGATCTAAACAAAACAGGAGCAATTAAAACTCTGCCAATATCGTCGTCGAGTCGTACATCAATTTTTTTCCTCTGTGAAAATAGATAATAATTATTTCCAGTGAAATTATTTCCTTGATACAACGGCACCGTTTTAACCCGTGAAAAAGGACATTAAATAGTCTTCAGAACTCAGCATCACTGATACAAACTAGGAGAAGAAAGAATTGTACATCTCTTGTCTTGAAAGTGAGTGTTTCTAGCGATCGCGATGGAAGGAGACAACAGTGAGAAGCCTAATGGCGTAGTCCATCAAAATGGGGGCACCTTGGTTGGCGATGAAAAGGACATCAGTCAGCTAGCTATAGACTCCTCTGTAGAATTGAAAGAAGGTACGTATTTCCAAAACCCGAATATAGAACTCAGTGTTTTAAACCAATAGACCGGTCCATTCTCAAAGTATTCATGAATGTTTTTATAAAGTTCGGCTGAAACGCGTAGAAATGTCCCCTTTTCTGGTCAAACGCATTAATCATAATACAGGTATTTTCTGTTTCATAACATGGGTTTAATTTCAACAGGTATCAATGTTAGTAATCATAGAAACTGCCACAGAAGGAAACTTTATATATTCCTCAAATGATTGTACTTGATTCAATTTACTTTAGTAATTAGATCAAACCTGATCGCAAAGACTTTAGAGAAATCATTCGATACTTTAGCATGTTTTTTTTTAAATAGTATATCTAATTAAATTCAAACGCTGATCGCAAACAATTTAAAGGGAAATCCACTCAAGGCAATTTTGATACCCTATTGAAAATTACGCAGAATTCATGTTCGACTGTGCATAATTGTAATGTTTGCTGATTTTCAAAGGTCTTTGCGGTCGTGATTTTATATATTCCATCTGTTTTTTGAGCACTTCAGTGTATTTTGTTATATATTTTAATTCATATTAATTGTTAAAATGTGAAGTTGTTAGCTATCCTGGATATCTCAAGACTGTGCTACTTTTCAATACAAACTACGATATTGTCAGACGGTGTTCAATAATGCACACAATGAGCTACATTTATATGATAACTTAGATATTCCCAATGCCATGTGTAGGTTGACGACTATCGAGACTGAGATCTTTATATTGTCATAATTCCGGAACAGTATTATGCAGGTAGTCATGCACATGTTATACCAATTTGAAATATTTGTAGCGAAGTACCGGTAACCGGTACCTTTGATACGACCTTCAGACCTTTTATCACGCTTACTCAATTAATCACATCATAATCTTCACAAACCCTTATCTATCTTAATATACAGCTACCATTATAAGGGTCAATATTTGGTGACGTAATAATGGATTGATCAGCCGATCTTCGAGAGATATGGGCTCGTGAAGTTGTATATAGGACAGGCTAACATGTATTGAGCATTTTAATTTTTCTTTCTCTTTCTCTTTTTGTTCTGAAATCGTTTTTTTTTTATATTCCATATGACTTTTATTTCTTCTTTAGCATTTGCATGAAGATACGCGGGAATAAGAAGACATAATGACTCAAATTGTCAAAAGAACAGCTCAAATCTTGAGAAATCAATAAATATAATTCTTACACAATTTTCCCATGTTTTATCTTGAAGTTAGACATATTTTTTATAAGTTTATTTATAATCTATCTGCTTCCCAGCTTTTAAAATTGAAAAAACAACAACAAATAAATGACAGCTGAGGTTCCGAGAAATAGATACATAGCTTGAATTTTCTAAAGGAAGGGGGGGGGGGGTGGTCCTAAGAATATATTATCTTGATAATTGATAAATTAAGTACCCAAAAGAATTGATTAGAAAATATAATATAATAGGAACGCAATTTATGTCTAAACGTATTGAAAGTAATTACACATATACACGTATTAAGCTCCTCTTTAATGATAATTTGTATGCGTATTGAAACTATGTACAGTAATTTATAATTCTATTGAAAAACATGTTTGCACCTTTTCAAACTCAAAGTGTGAAACGAAATTCACACTTTTTACACATATACTTCCACATCAAATAGGTATCCCTATTACAGTAATTTATAATTCTATTGAAAAACATGTTTGCACCTTTTCAAACTCAAAGTGTGAAACGAAATTCACACTTTTTACACATATACTTCCACATCAAATAGGTATCCCTATTACATGATTGGGCCTACATAGGCTTTTCGGTTTAATAACTGTCCAAGTGCCTTGAAAAGTACTATGGCGGATGTTTCGGATGTGCCTGGTGTTGTTTTGGCTGTTGATGACTTTGTCAGGCAGAATTTGCTTTAGGCCCACCCCATGCACTCTCCATTTTGATTTCAATATTGTTACAAATTAACCTCCGTCACTTTTGTTAGTGATTTTGCATTTTTTTCTCAAGAGGGGTGTGGGGCAGGCACGTAGCCACGGGGGGGGGGGGGGGAGGGGGGGGGGCACGTGACCCCCCAACAAATTCCAAGATCGGTTGAACTTTTGTAGACCCCTCCCCAGGCCGTCGATCGATTACAAGTCATGTATGTGCCCCCCAAACATCAAACTCTGGCTACGGGCCTGGTGTGAGGCAGGGGGGGGGGGGGGGGGGGGGGGGGGGGGATAACCTTAAAAACCGACATCAATAAATGCAAGACACGTTCGAATTAAAACTAAAATTGAAACACATTTTATTTATGAATATCGAAATATGTAGCATAATTTTTATTTCTATTTTAAGGAAGATTAACAAAAACCACAATTATTGTGCCAGAAATATAGTCTACAGAGATAATGAGTGCAAATCAAGCTCAAAATCACAATTAATGGAATAGCAAAATTTAACGTAGACCACTTGCCTCATTTGGGAATATAACATCCATAATAATACGTGAACTTTAATGCACTTTAACCCCCCCCCCCAAAAAAAAAAAAAACATTATTTAAATTCTGCTCGCGCTATCGCGTTTCATATGATAACCACTGAACCAGAACGGTACAAGAGAGCGAGAGTAAAAAACGAACATACGCGCGCTACACACATATTGCAGGAAGGCGAGATAATACACCTCCATGGTACATGTACGTTATTCGAAGAGGAGAATAATATACTACTGGAATATCGTTTCAAATCATATTAGGCAGGGCATCAAAAGGTCGTGTACAGAATGACGGGCATGCATGAGGCAATCGTAAGTGATATTGAATAACGTTGCAACCTGGTGCAGATATTTTGACAGTTTTATTTTGCTTTCGAATTGATGGTATGCTTTCTGTGTGTGTTTCGTGAGTATGATTGCCGGAAAGTATGGAACGCGAAGTGTTAATTTCAATTTCGTTGGAACGTTTCCATTAAAAGCTCGGAACAAGCAGCACTTAAAAGTGGCTTATTTTATGGGGGAGGGAGGGGGGGGGGGGGGGGAGATGTACATTCATAGTGGAGATGCATGGGCAATGGATTCAGCGAAAATGTTACAGTTAGGCGAAGTATACATGCGCATTAAGAAAATACACCAATTTGTTGTACTCAGAGCAAGGGGGGGGGGGGGGAGGGGGGAGGGGGGCCCGGGGGCGTGGTTAGTTAGGAGAGAACTTCTTCAGTTAGCTAGCCCTGGCAAGAGTGAGACTCGACTTCATTTTTTGTTTCTTACACACACTACATTGTATGTTCTCTCTGAAAACATTGTTTTATCTCATCAATATGTTCTGTGCTTTTTAGTGGAAAAGGTAGTCCCATTTTTGTTCCCTCTTAAAACACGGCCGGGTATGGTGCAAACCCTTCTTGACACCCTTTAAACAATGCATTATTAGCGGCAGGGAATGAAATGAATATCACATTTAAAAACGGATTTAGTAAATTGGAACAAATAGATGAAATTATGTACCTTCATATACCTGACCTTTGACTTTTTGAATTATCACGTGACGCTAAAAACTCCAGGGGGTTGATATAGAATATTCACCATTTAGTAAAATAATATGTTCCTCTTAATCAAAGCTCGACAGAGCGATAGCCAGTAAAAGGTGTGCATTGTTTTCCATGTTCGACACGACCGCTGAGGAAGAAGAAGAAGAAGAAGAAGAAGAAGAAGTAGAAGAAGAAGAAGAAGAAGAAGAAGAACGATTAGAAGAAGACAAAATAGAAGAAGAGGAAGAAGAACGATAAGAAGAAGACAAAGAAGAAGAGGAAGAAGAAATAGAAGAAAAAGAAAAGACAAGAAGAAGAAGAAGAAGAAGAAGAAATAAAACAAAAACAAGTAGGAGAAGTAGTAAGAAAACAGTGAAGAAAGGAAAAAGAGATCAGAAAAAAGAAAGAAAGAAAGAGATAGAGAAACAAGAAAGAAAAAAGATTATAAAGAAGAAAGAGAGAAAGAAATTAGAAAGAAGAAGAAATAAAGAGCTAGAAGTGATTATGTCCTATTTATAGGCCTATTAAACTTAGGATAATATTTGTGCTCAACGTACGTTCTAAGAGCGGAACACGTGGTTCAAAGCTAATGCCCTACTTTGCAATGGACTCATTAAAGATAAGATCACGATCACAATCATATCAATATATCATGTGCAATGTAAATAGAAGGTCATCAAGTTTATTGACTCCATTATTATATTATTTGCCTATATTCAGGGGCGTCGCTCGTATTTCTTTTGGGGTTAGGGGTCTGTCGCAGCAAAAACATGAACGAAAGAAGCCCTCCCGTGTGACCCTGTGTGCCCTCTGCTATTGAGCATGCGATCACGCAAAAGTCCAATGACCGACTTGAAATGATCGGATATGAACTCAAAATTTACTGCTAATATTATAACAGACTAAAAATTTCGTGACATGGCAACTTGTTCACGTTAACTGGAACTTTATAATGTTTATTTTCTCGCATTAAACATCTAGAATAGAAAACCGGCACCTTGAAAGAAAGAAAGAAAGGAGAATATTGTTAGGTAGATTTATCCTTAATAATTAGAATTCCTTTGTTTTATCTTTCAACAGTGAAAATGATGGAGAAAACCGATGACAGTGAACCAATTCTAGTCAACGACAACGAAGAGCCTCCGAACTACAACTCTATAGTACCCAATGGAGAGACTTCACCGGAAACATCCGAAGATGGCTCCCGACAGATAACGAACAATTTCGAAAATGTCCGAAAGACGCTCTTTGGGTTTGTGATAGTGACGGGTATCGCGGTTTCGTGGGTCGGTTCGACTCAGTTTTCACAAAGTACCTATTCGGATACTTTCAACGCACCATACTTCAACGTGTGGTTTGGGACATTGTGGATGTTCATCTGTTATCCGTTTTACGTGATCGGTTCGTGGATATTCAAGAAGGACAGTCGGAGCTATTCGGGAACCGTCGACTTATACAGGTAGACTATGTGAATTATTCTGCTATTTCAAAACAGTAGACTTTAGTACAGACACGCATGTCCGTCGCACACGAGACGTCCTTAAGATTGCGTAACAAGCAGCGCCAATTAAGCCTGCATGTGAATCGAATAAGTCCGTACAACAGTCTAATTTAACGAGATGTTTGCACTATTCATGTTGCAATGACATTCATTTCAATGCCACTGTCGCATGGCGCGTCAAAAAAAAAAAAGAGAGAAAAAAAGGCATTAGTGACGCAACCCTACGTCAGGCAAAATAATGACGCATCGTGTTCAACGGGCGCTATACTGTAACATTACCAACTCAACGTCAATAACAATGACTGTAGTAAGCCACTTCCAGTTTGGTTTAGCTTTCAATTACGTTTGCGCAATAACGGAGGAGGGGGGGGGGGGGGGGGGGGGGGTCGACGGAATCCTTTCGTTAGGAAGAACATATAATGATGTTATTATTTGTTGTTCAGCCTTTAAAAAAAGTACCGATTTCATCTACACGCTACCCAGAAGTCGGCGCTCTCTATATAACCGTAGTAGCCTCATGGTATAACTGTACTTTGAAAACATTTATGTTGTTGCCTATGAAATCTACTGCTGTCCTTCTAAATTTAGGTAGCGAAGTCATGATCTTTCTTGTTTGTTTCTCTCTTCGTATATCAATGATTATGTTTGATATGCCCAATCCAGAGAATGATAATTCTTTCAAGGAATATTTCTGTAAAAATGCGATTCTAATTTCGCATTACAAGGAAAACACATAAAAAGTCCTTAATAATATATCAAAATCGTCGTATGTCAAGAGCAATAGCGCCAGAAGGGGATAAACATAGTTCCAACGCCTTTTGGCTTTCAAGAGGCGATAATTATTACGTGCGTATGATTTCATTTCTTTTCCAGACATTCTGAACGAGTATTCGGGAGTAAGGGACTCACCGTCAAAAACTTCTTCCGATTGGTCGCTCCCTTCGCCCTATGTTGGATGGTGACCAATTACATGTACGTTTACGCGCTGGGGAAGATTGCCGCTGCTGACGTCACAGCTCTTTTCTCCAGTAACACCGCCTTTATTTACGTCTTCTCGTGGATCTGGCTTCACGAGCGGCTTGTGCTTCTCCCGGCCAGGGTAAGTAATTGAAAAAAAGTGAAATGTAATTCGTTGTGCTTCCGCTCTTCCCCCGCAAGGCACTGTTTGTTTGATTGATTTTATTCTGCGTTTAAATGACAAATACAAGGTTATACATTTTCTACATAAGTATTACATACATAGCAAATCATGTCTAATAATATTATACAATAACCATAATACAAAGCATACAAACAAGTATAACGGACATTTGCATATATTTTTCATTGAACTAGAGAGATAAGTTTCAGAACGCAGGAGACCGCCATCATGAGCGGTTAGGCTGGAAATGGATGGCGGCCTCGTGAAAAAGAAAAGAAAAGAGGATTTAGCAACAAAACTCTCTTGGTAAAACCTAGTGATCAAGTGGGTGCAGTGCAATTGCAGGTGCGGGTGCAGCAGACACCGGCAGTTGAGTAAAAGGAATATTAAATCATGGTTTCAGACAAAGCTATTATACAAAGCTATTAATACTAATACTGTAATGTCCTTGAGCAAAGCATTTTATCTATATTGCTCCTCTCGACCCAGGTGCGAAATGGGTATACCCAGTAGGATGCGGAGTTCAATGTGATTGATGGATTAGCATGTGCGCGCCCGTCAAAAGGCGACCGGCTGGAATGCTCCCCAGGGAGTGGAGAATGCGCATTGTGAATTGTAATTTAAACTTTTCGGTACGCCGTTATTTTTTTTTGTAGAATACCCCCATCCCATTTTAGAACCACACCACATTAGATATAGGAGACTGCAAACTTTCGATTGATTGGAGGACTTACGATTGATTTGGAGAAATCGCAACTATTTGTAAGACGGGGCCCTGGTTTGTTGTTTAAAGTACTGTCGTGGCCCTTGGCCCTTGATCGTAGAAATCTTTGAATAAAATCAGTGTTTTCCTTCTTTTAAACATTTATCCACCAGGGTATGTCCGTTCTTCTGTCTATCGGTGGTATCGTCCTCATATCGTACGCAGACGGCTTTCTAGGAACCACTGCTGTCGGTATCGCACTCTCTATCGGGGCAGCTATCGGATCAGCCATCTATAAGGTAATCTTTAGCGAGTCATCTTGTCTGAAAATGATGTTAACAAAGAGAACGCAAGATGTAGACGGATTAACTTTATTAAAAAAAAGGAATGGAAAAAGGAAGATAGAGGCAAATAATTATTTCTTAATGTTAAATGGTTCTCACCTAGTCAACTTGACTTTTGGGGTCAAGAAATATTCAAGATACTTAGCAATATTATATGAACAAATATTAAGTTACTGAAGAAGTAAATGAGGTTAAAACGAAAAGGAGCTATCGGTTTAAATGGTTGAAAGCAATATCCCCTCTTCATGAAAGAAGAGGAAATATGATTATACCTTACCGAACAATACCATCGATAGTCGATGGTAAATTAGTTGCCGAATATAACTAAATGCTCGAGAAGAAATTGCTACGTTACCTTCAATAAGATAATGATCTTTATTGTTTGTTTATATAGTTGCATTACCAGTGGTATTTTTTCTTCTTCAATAAACTTAAGTTAGCAACTGAAACTGAGGAATTGTCTTCGATAACATGCACACAAACAAAGTGAATTCCTTTCCTTCAAGTGTTTCGGTAAACATTACCTCAGATTCTGAAACAAAATCCTGGAGTTAGCTTATGCTGCATAATATAGCTCATGCTGCATAATATAGCATGATATTTTATAGTGGTATAACTGCTTAGTCACGTCTCATAGTTCGCTAGAACTATCAATCTAATCTTTATAATCTTTTGTTTGATTTATTATCGCATCAGGTTTTATTCAAGCGATACATCGGCAATGCGACGTCCGGACAGGTTTGCTTGTTCTTATCGCTGCTGGCGCTCTTTGATTTGGTCTTTTTGTGGCCCGTGCTGCTGACCGTGTACTACACTGGGTTTGAGCAATGGGACTGGACGAATATGCCCTGGAACTATCTTTGTGGTAGCTCCGCATTGTCCGTAGGTGAGGATAAAAGGAAAATGAATTATTGAATGGATGATTTCAATAAATACATAATCAAATTACTTATTAGTCAATCATAGTTAGATTGATAGATAGATAAAAAAGATAAATTAATGGATAAATCAATAAATGAATGAATGAATGTATTAACGGATGAATTAATTCAATACATAAACAAATCAGTCAAAGATAGATAGATTGATAAATAGAAAGATTGATGAATGAATAGATAAATCAATAAATGAATGAAAAAATGAATGATTGAAGAAAAAAAATGGATAAATGAATAAATGAATAAATGGATAAACGATGAATGAAAAAAAACCTGATGAATGAAAATAATGGATAAATGAATAAATGGATAAATAAATGAATGAATACAAAATAAATAAACGAACCGATATATCAACCAACCAACCGGTCAATCAATCTATAAGTCAATTATCAATCAATTAATCAATCAATCATGAGATCTTGAAAGCATTAGTTTTGTCGTATCGTTAACCATGCATCTCTGTTTAAGTTCACTTCCGTTTATTCACGTCTCTATAATGTTACCGACAGTTCATTTTTTGGTTTCATATTCCGTGTTTTCAAATGTGTTGTGGGAATGATGAATGCATTGCTATAATATTATAATCTCTACTGTTTTAAGAGAAGTAAGAGTTAGTCCATGCAAATAATAAAGAATCTAAATTCTATTCTATTCCACCTTTGTAGTAGCAGCATACATTGTTTACACAGGGAATGTCAGAAAATAAATTTGATTTCCTTACCTCCTAATGAAAGTTTTGTATTGCTTCTCGTGAAATATTCTGAAGTTATTTGACAGACTTTACAACAGTTTTTTCTTTCATTTTTTATTTCTTCATTGGCAGTTTTCAACTTCCTGATCAACTTCGGGATCGCGGTCACGTTCCCATTGTTCATTGCTCTTGGTACCGTGGTCGGTATCCCACTGAACGCAGGTATGTGAACGCACCTTCCTTTACAAATACAGACACACGACCCAGCCACACCGATGACCGAAAACAACCCCCCCCCCCCAAAAAAAAAAAAAAAAAAAAAAAAATAATAATAATAATAATAATAAAAAATATTAAAAAAATACATGATCCCTAAAGTCACACTTACAAGACCGCTACAAGACCGACACCAGACTGACACTATAGACGAAACCCAAATTACCACAGTCACACCAATGATACCGACACCAGGCCGAACACACTATTCCATTACCTCGAAGAGTTCTGAATCAGTCGGTTTGGATTTGGTTTAGAATTGGTTTAGCAGTGTGACTGATGTAGTAGCCCTACTTTTGAACAAATTACGATGCCTTTACTTTTAGATAAACTTTGGTGGCAAATGGCAGAATATGTTGTTTTTTATCGTAGGGATTTTAATGTGGACCGAGTGAAACTGTTACAATGTAATGCTAATACACGCGAAGAAAAATAAAAGGTAAAATTTAAATTCTAAATAGTGGGAGAACCCTCCCGTCCCTTAGAACCGGCAAGGTTCAAATTTATTCTACCGACTAAACGGAATGAAATTAAACGATGACCTCGGGGACTGCAAAATTGTGCGCCTTACGGATGGCACCAAGCCACAAATACCTGAACAAAAGATTATTCTAATCACAATATAGGGGTGGGGAGGAAAGGGTAAAGGCACGGGCAAAGAATATTTTCCAAAATTAATTTCTTCCAACTATAATTTTCCGAGTTTCGATACGGGAGTCACGTTAAAAAATGTCACTATAGAAGTCTTTTGTCAATGAGAGAGGGGGGGGGGGGGGGGGGCTTTCATCTCCCTTGATCTGCCTTTAAATGGGACTCATTTCAGCAAAATTGATTATTATGTTTTCTCTAATAACAAATTTTTCCCTCTTTTTTCCCGCAGTTGTCGATCTTATTTTCCGCGGGAGAGGATTTGGTCCTTGGAAAATCGGCGGCACAGTTCTCATCGTTTTCGGATTCCTTATTATGCTGATGCCGGAGCGATGGCAAGAGAAAGCATACTGTTGCAAATCCAGTAACTCATTAGCGCTGAATGTGGATGAGGAAGCAGCGAACAATGACAGCGGTATCGATAACCCGGCGATGGAGAATAATGCGTCAAAAAAAGAAGAGATGAATGGAAAAGTGTGACGACTGTTTCCATTGTATCATATATTTTTAATTTTATATCTATAGCTGCTGTTTATATTTAATTTGATTTTGTAAAAGGAATATTCAAGTTCATGTCTTATTAATAAGGATTGATATCAAGTTTTCTATATTGTCAATTAAGAACAGTGTTTTTTTCTCAATTGGCCGATCCTAGCCGACAGGGGGCGTGTGCAGGCCAAATGGTATCAATATTTCTCCATGGTATCTTTGTTTTTGCGATTTTTCAAATTTTCGAGGGCCCCCCAAAAAAATTAGTGCTCACTAATCTCAACAACAACAACAACAAGTATGGTTTTCTTGGTCGGGGAAAAAATGTGTTTGTGCTTTAGTTAATAAAAAGGGCATTAAGACCGATGTGTAAGTTGTATATCGTACACAAATGATATTGAACACTTAGTAAATCTCACAGGTGACGCATTGGTCCCGCTTTATATTATTTTCGATTATGTTATGACCAGGTGGAGTTTCACAAAGATCCTAAGTTGGACTTAAAAATTATGGAGAGCCATTTGTAGCCTTGAAATAAAATATATTAAAAAGCAAACATTCCAGTATTTCAGACATTCATAAATTCCACATTAAGACCATGAAATTTCCTTGATAATAGAAAATATGAATGATTTGAATCAACATTTTATGCCTTTTAAAGGCACACTGTCCTACTTGTAGCTACTTGCTCCCTCTATATAGAAAACTTCCCCAATCGGTGCATGTTGGTCCCCCATGATCCTCTTTTTCTTATGTTAAATGAGAGCTGAGTTAATGAGATAGCCACCTGTCACAGTGACCTCGCTGGATCGCTTGGTGGTCTAATCCCTTCTGGCTGAAGTAGTAAAGCCTGCCTTTAAAATAAATTTTACAAAATATTTTTAAAGATGCTAATGGCTTTTCATAATTGTTAAGAGATAGCCTACGTTCAACTTAGGATTTTTGTGAAACATCCCCCAGGACTCGCAAGCATCGCAGCTTAAAACCCATCATGGCAGGCGGAACTAAGTAGATTCATGGAGTTAGATCCGAGCCCCAATACGGTATCATGACGGAGAAAGAGGCATTCATCAAAAATGACTGTTATAGACCCAGGTATAGAAAATGGGTAACTGGTAGGTTTATTCTGTGAAAATGAATTGCTGGCCGAATGAAGACTGTCGGAGCTGGAGCTACAGGTGTATTATACAAATCCGAAACGAACTTACATTGTTATGTTTTCTCAGTCAAAAGTCAAATTGAACTACATGTATTTTATTATTCTTGACATTTTAGTTACAGGTTGTATGCAAGATCCTGTCAATTAATCTTCATCTAGGCCAGTCTATGTGTATGAAACGTTGATTTATAATGCCGTTTATGGTATAATTATTATACAAATTAGAAATGCGATGAGTTGAAATAATCATACATGCAATATTAATTATCAAACTTACGTTGGTAAATTGAAATATTGCTTTTATGAAAAGATTAATAAATTCAAGTTCCCCTGATGTTCTTTGTGTCATAAAATGCAATAAAATTCAAGATTGTTTTGATAAATTAAAGTCCTATTCTCTCGCCCCATTGCTGCACATTTATTGCTCACTGTAATATGTTGTGATTTGCTTAGTTTAACCAACCATTATATCTCACGTGCACTGCAAAGTTTTACGTAAACCATAATTCTCAGCAGGAGCCTCGCCAGAGGGGGAGAGGGGGAGGGGGATGGGGTGGGTGGGGTGACACCCCTCATAATTTATGTCGGCAAATGCGCCACCTCTGTCGGTGAAAAAAAAGGGAAGGGGAAAAGGAGGGGAAGAAGAAGGAATAGAACGAAAAGAGAAGTAAAAGGAAAGGAAAAGAAAATAATAGGAAAGAAGGAAAGAGACAGAAGTCAGGAAACAGAGAGATAACAGAGAAGAGAGAAAATGGACGGGAATGATTGGGAGGGACATATTTCGGAGTGATAAAAGATGAAAAGGAAAGAATTAGAAGAACGATGACGGAAATGGAAAGAAACATAAACTGGAGAAAATAGAAAGCGACAGGATGGAGAAAAAATAAAATAGAGAGTGCGTGGGAAGTTCATGCGTGGTGTGTGTGTGTGCGTGTGCAACTGTATGATGCAATGGATTCTTAACATCAAGGCTACAAACAAAATCTCACATGTGGGGGGGGGGGGGCACTTTACACCCCACATCCCTCTTTAGCGTCGCCCCACCTATATATTGAAATGAGTGTGATCTAGTGAGAGATTGTGCATACAACCTTAATTTAGTTGAATATTTTTATGCCAGCTGGAACCTTAAAATGTGTCGGACTAGGCGCCATGATTATGGTGTACAAGCACTCTATTGATTAATGATGACGTAATACCAGTTCGCAATATTGACCCGTTTATGAAAATATATGAATGAGCATTACAACCTGAAAAAGCAGCATATCAATTACAACTTGTTTGAGGGGTCCCGACGAAGACGTGAATCAATGTTCAGCATCTTCATCAGCATGGAAGTCGGCAAGACGGAAAGCGTGAGAACCCTGTCTGGTGATGCAGGAGATAAGACGCTGGTAAGTTTTTGATAAGATAAGTTAAGTAAAGAAATATAAGATGGGATAAGATAAGATAGGATAGGATAGAATATGATAGGATAAGATAAGAAGAGATGATATAAGATAAGATAAGTTGAAATTAATGCAACGTATAAGCTAAATGAGATAAGACAAGAGAAAAATGCAAATGATTAGGATTAGAAAAGATACCATTCGAAAAGAGGAAAGAAATATAGGAAAGAAAGAGATAAACTGACAAGCGTAGTATACACATCTTTGCTGGCAATTTCCGTTTTAGGAATAATTGGAGAAGCCTTCGGTTAGAGCTATCATGTTTTTATATTGTGTAGAGGTTTCGTGGTCTAGTGGATATGTCGCCGTACTGTGGGCCGCATGATTCGCGGTTCGAGTCCTGACGCGCTACTATGATGTCCTTTGGCAATGTATGTACATTTGCCACTCTCCTCTCAGGTGTTAAACGGGTACCCGATAGGATACGGACCATCACGTGGTTGGATTGGCATGTGTGCACTTGTAAATTGGCGCCTGTCCGGTATACTCCCCAGGGAGCGGAGTGTATGCACTATCTTGTGCACTGTGAAAAGGTTGGGCAATATTGTACCAACACTTTGCCCAATGATGTGCCAATAGTCAACCCAACCATCTATTGGGCAATATTTTGCCGAATGGTTTTGGTAAACGTAAGTACCCTATTTCGCACGTGCATAATTGTTTCGTATTTTGCTCAACAGCTGGTCAAGATTTTCCCAACAAGTGGGCTACCATAGTCGGACAGTTGAAGGGTCATATCTTTTCCCAAATTTCGGTCAAAATACGAAACAATTATGCACGTGTGGAGTAGGGTACTTACGTAATAATAATCAAATAGAGTACCGAAGCCGTGACGTCATAAAAATCTATTTTTAGAATTTCTCAATTTTTTCTTCATTTTCCGAAAGAACATCAAAAATAATGTCCAAATGTCGAAAACAAATTGAATATGTTAAACATTGGCTGAGATATGACCATCTGAATAAATATACTCCCCATAGGAACTTAGTGTTATATGCTCTGGCTCCTAATGGTTAGGAGCCAGAGCATATAACACTGAGTTCCCATAGGACATATATTCATTCAGATGGTCATAACTCAGCCAATACTTAACATATTCAATTGGTTTTCGACATTTGGACATTATTTTTGGTGTTCTTTCGGAATATGAAGAAAAAAATGAGAAATTCTAAAAATAGATTTTTGATGACGTCACACTTCACCACTCTATTGTACAGCGCTATAGTACAAACTGAGTTATAAGCTCTGTACAAAAATACTATCACTATTATTACTATCATTATATTCCATGTGAATATCTTTTGTCGTATCATCAGTGCACGTGTACATGCACCATTCCCATGTCTATAACTTAAAGTAATCGATATCAATAGAAATATTTTTTACGTGTAGGATTCCTGCCGACGAAATAATCAATACTGAATCCAGTTCAACGCATATGTAAAAGAAATATTATACTGAATGAAAATTCTCAAAAATCAAATGCACGCGTTATTCTTGAATAATATTTCCAGAATCTGTATCTGCTTTTACTGCCATGACAGTAAGAAAATGAAAATTCATTTTATATTTGTGGAATAAATCACGCTTTTGGGAAAAAAGTATTTTTATATGCAAATGTAGGATACATTCTGACATTTTGTTTGTTGGGGATTTAATGGATGGTAAAGGTTTTCTATCAGTTAATGAGTTAAGTACGAATTTTTGTTTAAGGATGGAAGGTGGTATAGTCAATATGCACGTATTAGAAGAGCGATTCAATCACTTGGAAATAATGTTAGTACTTGCAGATATGAATGTAGAACATAGAGAGTATATGAAATTCAGATCCACAGGGTTTATATATAATGATGTAAAATTGGTCGAGGATGTGATTTCAGTAAGACAGTTGACAGTTAAAAGAATATATCACGAGTTGATTAAAACAAAAATCGAAGAATTTAGAGCTGAGGAATTTTGGCGTATAGATGTTTGGCTATTTAAGTTAAAAGTTATAAAAGACAGCTTACTAATTAATTTCAAATTCATGTAAAATATTTTAGCAATACCAAATAATTTGTTTAAATGGAAGGTAAATACCACTGAGCAATGTTATTATTGTAATTAAACAGGTGATTATATGAGTATGTTCTTTTTTTTTCGTAACGAAGTTTTGGAATGAAGTCGAAAGGAATACAAAAAAAAAAATATGTCTAACTTTAATTTCAAACCATGTCATTTATTGTTTGGTATTGATTTTAATTCAAAGAAGGAAAAAGATGTTGATATTTTGAATTATGCACTTTTCACTATTTACAAAAGCTTTGTTGGAAAAGAATTCAAAAAGAAAAGAACAAAAGAGAGACGGCTTCATATTTTGATTTACCTATTGAATTATCGTTTACAGATAGAAGAAAATATTAGAAAACCATGTATATACCTCCAGAAATGGATGCAAATGTTAGAAATGTGAAGATGTTTATATTATCATGAGAAAATGAAGAAGACCTGAAATTGTTATTTTACAAAAACAAAAACAAATATGCAAATGTTCGTCACGCTGTGACGCTCCTGGTGATCGTACATTGGCAGCAAAATTTCGACTCTCGAAACTTGAGGGTCAAAAGGGGTTTAATTTTAGTGATCAAGTATCTGAATAGATAACACGTACAAATTTATAATTTCTGCCCGGAATACCTGATTGTAGGAAATGGGAACCGACTTGACTCACATTGACTCTAGACCATCTAAAAGAATACCAGTTAGCTCTGAGCACGATGAGTTCTTGGTAACTAGTGAAGCGCCCTCAACGGTGCTTCAGGACACAATGAACAGTCTCGAGGACCAGGCCACAAACCATCGAGTGATTCCTAGATCCAATGGGTCCAAAAACTCAGGTAGGTCTAGACCCCAAAGATAACATCCAACCTTTGTGGAGTGAAAGCTTATTGGGCATGATACATCTGTCTAGAACTGCTATATAAGGTTTGCTGGCAAGGTTGTCAGGTTGTTCACTCCGGAATTTCACATCAGGAATTTGGTACCGGAATGTCAAACCTATTTTTTAATGACACCTTTCACTGATCAACGTTTCCGTGGAAATATCGCGGACCACCATTTAGCTTAAGAGTTTACAAAAAAAAGGAGATCATATCTGACAATTACACGCATATGACGTATGTTGAAACTTAGAGAAAGCACTAAATCATTACACCAAATATTTTTCAAAAGCTTTTTGGTTCCCAACGAAGATCTTATTTAACAAGACGTTCAAGATGCTAAAGCGTAAGCAATTGCTCAACACATTATTCTCCACAACTCTATATAGTTCATAGTTGTAAAACGTATATTATAGGACAAGGTTTTCCGAACAATACCACTTGCACTATACACCAATATTATTGTGCTTCCTTAGTTCCCTGGTTCCCGAGAAAGATCGAGGATTTGGATGAGATCGCCAACCACAGTTTGAATTCAGAAGTAGACCTGGAGTCAGACCATCCAGTAAGTAAATACTCAAGACAATCATCTTGGTTAAGTGTGATAACAAACCATTTCTAAAGTTGGAAGATAACTGAATACACAATAACCAAAGGGCACTGTCTGTGACGTATAGCGTAAGGCCACATACACTGAGTGAGCACTGGAATGATTGGGGTGGGAAGCTTTTACTTCGAAAACGAAATGGGAATTTACAAAGCTACTGATTAGGTGGAGGCTGCTAGAGGTGGTCCTAGCGTCTTCTTTTCTCGTCATTTCCCCCTCACCAATTTCCACTCTGTCTCTTCTCGCTTTTTTAATTCCTACTACGATGAGTGGGGTGCGGGGGGGGGGGGGGGGCATGTGTCGCCTCTAAGCTACTAGGACTGTTGGGAAAATGTATTATGTTTAAAGAATCCGGACTGAGCCTTCTTTGACCAAATTTTATGCCCAAGGCTATATTTCTGTGTAGTTTATCGATGGGTTCTTGGCCAGTTGTATTATGTTGTACCAAGATGGATGCTGTACGAGTAAAATAAGAATGGAAGAGGTAGTTATCAAAAAAAGTGTTATGTAAATTCTCATTAAAACTAAAAGTCTAATAACTTATCAAGTTATCATGTCAATGTTTATGCAAATTTCCTTCTCTTTTTTTTTTGTCTTCCCTTTTCTATAATTTTGATTTCATGTAAATTATGTACCAAAGTTATCGTTATTTTGTACATTTTGTTAGGATAGTTTTTAACGAGCCATTTTTGTGCGTTTCATGATCCTCCCATTTCTGATATCTCAAAATATATGTGTGTATTTTGAAGATTATATAACATTGTATATTCAATGATGTGGAAATAATACATTTAAATGATTTGAATGAAATAAACAAACGAAATAAAGCACGACAATCTTTTTTATGTGTGTTCCTACCAAAGGGCTTCTCCGACCCAGTGTACAGATCGCGCAGAAACCAAATAGCTGGCATGGCTTACAAGCACCTTCAGTAAGTAGGCAACCAGGGGAGTGTTTAAGAAAAGACTAAGATCTACTTTAAGTTGGACTTAACTATGACAGGCCATTCATGCCACTGGTTGCTCTCACCGTCGGTCTCTCAATTATGATCTTTAGATAATATTTTTCCTTTAATAATGAACTATCAAAAAATGTAAATTATGTAGATTTGTGACCATGATTTGTACGTCCCTTGAGAAACCAATGCCAGGAATGGTTAAAGGAACTGAACAGCCTGCCAGTGTTAAGTCCAACTTAAAGTCAATCTTAGCCTTTGTGAAACACTCCCCTTGTCCCATTGGAAAACGTTTAAAATATAATTTCCATCATGGTGAATTTAAATAGAGGATGTGCGATGGCTCAGTGGTGGAGCAGTGGTTTCGTAACCTGAAGGTCCCGTGTTCAAAACCAAGTCGAAGCGCTAGTGCCCTTTGATAAGGTATTAATCCTCGGATTAATAGTTCCTCGGAGAGGACTGAAAGGCGTCGGTCCCTACAAGCATACATATACTTTCTTAGCACCCACGTTAAACAAACAAACAAACAAACAAACAATTGACATCAAAACTGTATTATATGAGACTACGTACTTCCATCAAATATATTCATGTATGGATATTATTACTTGTATATTCAGGAATTCTACAATATAAAAAACCTGCCAGAAATCTATTATCCCCACTTCCACTCAGATTGCGATCGTGTCTTTATCAAATAATGTACAGGAGTGGATCCCGCACTTTTGAGGGGAGTTGCATGAAGGATCACTCCATTTGGAGTGCATTCCACGCTGAAAATATTGGAATCCACTCTCAAACTTGCATTTTAGGGCTATCTTGGAGCGGATCTACTATAATCATGATAATTTGGAGTGGTTTCCACTTCAAAGGAGGAGCTTCCGATTTTTCACCTAAAACGTGAATTTCTATTCATGTGCGCTAAGAGAGTTTCGGAGTTCATTGGAGTTGTTAAGCTTAGTTAAACCTTGGAAAACAAATACATAAACAATAACTGGCGTAAATTAAAAGAAAACGTTGATCTCCTTAATAATGTTTACATTAATAAATTGATTTACCAAGCGGTTGACAAATAAGCTAATGCATTTCTTTAACCTTCTTAGTTTGAGTTATAAATACTCATCCATTGAGTTGACGCCCTACTCGCTCTCAACAGATGGTTTGTTAAAGCAGTGCTCCCACTTAGCCGAGTTGGAGCCACGAGTTGTGGCGAGCTTGCTCCAACTCGGCTAAGTGGGCGCCCTGCTTTATCATAAATGAAATGCATTATTTCTTTCATAGTGGTGATCGCATTCCTAGAATTTCATACACCAAGTCCGAAATTCAGACATGGGATACAGTCTTCACCCAGCTAAGGGATCTTTATAAGACGCATGCTTGCCGGGAATTCAACGATAGTTTTACTCTGCTCGTGGAGAGCTGCGGATACCAACCGGACAACATCCCTCAGCTTGAAGATGTCTCAAACTTCCTTAAAGGTGAGAATAATAATAATAATAATAATAATAGGTCAATTTATATAGCGCAGCTACTATTATGAATATACTCTACTGCGCTTAATACAAGGTATCATAATTACCCCGGCTGTAGCTTAGCTGCCATGATAAGGCGCTAAAGCATTTCAAGGATAAATTGCTGCCAGGTACCCATTTACATCACCTGGGTTGAGTGTGGCAAATGTAGAGCAATGTCTCAATATCCAGAAAGAATGTCTCAAGATCCAGAAAGAACACTGCAGACTGGATGTTAGAAGTAAGTCTTTCAGCAGACGAATAATACAAGACTGGAACAGTTTGCCAGAAAATATAGTGGTCTTGGCAACAACGGACAAATTCAAAAGACACATAGATAAGCATTGGTGAGAGTATCGCTTTGATCTCCCATTAATCCACTCCTGTGCATGCGCATACACTCAGTAATAAATCTAACAGGCTAAACCTTGAAGCAGTGACCGGGAATTACAGGCCGACGCCTTCTTCCTGTACCAGATGATGATGATGTGATGTCTTGCCAAAGGAAATTAGTGCCGCGGCGGGACTCGAACCGCGGACCTTGAGAACAGTGGCGTAGCATGAGTCCACAGACTGATGGGGCACTGGAAATATGGGGGGGGGGGGGGGGGAGGGGGGGGGGGGGAGGGGGTGGACCTCGGTCTTGCTCGGAATAATATCGAAATGTGAATTTACAAGGCTACTGATCAGGAAGAGATGCGGGAGGTGTCCCAGCGAGCCATCTTCTTTTCTGATCCTTTTACCCCTCTCCCTTTTCGTTCGCTCTCTCTCTCTCTCTTTTTCTTTATGATCAATGTTTTTTTTTTGACCAATCGATTGCCCCCCCCCTCCACCTGTAGGTATGCCACTAGGAAAGAATGTTCATGTCTAACCTTTTCCTCGAAAATGAATGTAAAAGAATGCTTCCGAAATCGATGGCGCTTGAAACATAAGCTCGCTTTAATTATTAAAACATTTGAAGCAATTAGGGAAATTCGATTTGTCATGATTGTACATTATAATTTAAGTGTATTGTTAGGTTTTCGAATGATTTAACAAAAAACACAAAGAGATCGACACAGTATTGATATACCACTTTCTGTAGGTAGTACCTACAGAAAGTGTTATACTTGGCTTCACACACAAACATTTGACCGTAAAGTTTTGCCCGACTTGTCAACGATTTCTTCTCAGTCATATTGCGAAAGGCAGGGCATTTGAAAAGCCATTCCTTTCAGGGGGTATTTCTACTAATCCTTTTTGTTATTGACATGAAATGACATCCAGAGAACGGTAACTCTCATAAATTTTGTTTCATATGTGTACCAGACGCAGCCTTCTTTAATTTCAGAGCCTTCCTTCTGTATTTCCTAGATCGGACAGGATTTACTCTGCGTCCTGGCGGCGGGCAGATGTCCGCTCGGGACTACTTTGCTGGACTGGCCTTTCGGGTCCATCACAGCACCCAGTACATCAGGCATCCCCATAGGCCTATGTACAACCCAGAGCCGTAAGTATGCATAACATATCCCACTGCTGACATCCAAAACCAAACGATCAATCAACCAATTAAAGAAAGAAAAAAAAAACAGATAAACAGCAACAAACAACGACGACAAAAAACAAGAAAGAAAAAAATAATGATGATGATATTAATATAATATTGTTCTTATGTTACTTGTGTGCGGTTTGAATAATCCTGTTATTCTTCTTTAGAAATATACAATTTTTTACCTGAATGAGAATGATGAGAATTCATGAGAATTGCACATTAATATTAATGCCATTTCAATAGTTTTGAATAATGCTAGTTTATGGTTTAGTGCTTCAGGTTATCTAACCTATGATGAATATTATTTAAGCTTGAACTAGTATAGCTTGTACTGAAGCTGTAAGACCATAATTCTCTAAAATGCTTGTTGTTCACAAAACCAAGATTTGGTGATGGTTGAGGGAGGGGGGAGGGGTGGGTCGGTCATTTTCACATACTTGGCCTTACCTATGGAATCAAATCCCACAAAGTATTTGCAAACATGTCATTGTATGTTGGGGGTCAAGTAACTGAACAGCAAAACATACACTATCACTCCCATTCATATCCTGATATGTACTTTAGACGTTTCATCCACAAGAAATGTAATGAGACAATATAAAATTATGTACATGTTGATTTAAAGAGTAAATGAATTACAGGAAACTTGATTTTTATTTTTTTATTTCCCTAGGGATGTCTGCCACGAGCTTCTTGGGCATGTACCTCTCTTTGCGGATCGGGAGTTTGCTCAATTCGCTCAGGTTTGATTTCTATTCATTATTTCATCATATGAAATTTAAGTGGAAGTTTTCAGTTGGAGGGTCTCGAGTGTCAAAACTTCGCGAGGCCGAAGGTCGGTATTTTAAAGGGGCTGTAGCATGGGAAATAGTGGTTGACGCCATCTACATCTTCTTTTGGACAAGATAAGATTAACTGCACTGAGGTAGAGGTCAGTGATTAAAGGTAATACAAAGTTTTGGGAGATTTTGAAAATTGGGTGGATAGTGAATCTTTACAATTTTGATATATTTGGATGCCCCTGTAGATGTATTATAAGCACTAAAAAAAATTAGCCCCTAAAACACTTCTGTTTTCGAGAAAAATTGAATATAACAATTTACCGGTGCTCCCGGTAAATTTTGAAAAATTTCAAATATCGCCTATGGCCGTACAATGGTAGCTGCGACCATGAAAATCTCAGAAATGTATATAGTTGGGATATATAATTTCCAAATGGGAATAGCTAATCGGTCGAGTTTAGTCAAGAAACATTGTTTCATAGCTAAATTAATATCTTCACCTTGAGAGGGAGCTATACAACATAAAGAGTTTATTATTTATAATTTCATAACTTTAAACTCGATTTCACCCGCGAAAACGATCAATGTATATTGTAGGAACGTATATGCTTCCAATATGTTAATTTGAACCGAATTCATGACCCCATACCAAAACTTTGTAATACCTTTAACTGGGTCAGCGCGCTAGCGTTCGCGAAAGGGCGCGAAACGGTTTTGCGTATGTTGCACGCACGTGAATACTGCGGTCGCGTCGTCCTGGAATATAATCGGAAGGTTACCGAGAACTATGAGACACTTGACACTTGATAATGTTCGGGTATTAATGATTGCAGGGTCTTCAGGATGTTGCTACCCTGTGTAAAAACAAGACCATACTACATAATTGTTCCATTAATTACGCATTCTAACTATAACAAAAAAAGATGTATTCAAATGTATATTGACAAAAGCGGAGGTTTATTAGTCTGTTTTTGTTTGTTGTTCATGTTGTGTTTTAATTATCAAAAGATGATTATGTCTTCCTCGTTTTATTCCAGGAGATTGGTCTGCTGTCTCTTGGCGCTTTAGATGAGCAAATTGAAAAGCTTTCCACAGTAAGTGTTTCTGTCTCTCTTGCTTTGTGACCATTACAGCCAGTTTGATCATGACCCAGATAACGGAAGTTTCCATGTAGTACGAATAGGGATCAGCAATATTGGCATAATTTGTTTTACATTAGTCGTATTTTGTTCGAATACTGTATAACACAGATAGATTTTATTTAAAAAAAAATCGAACACATGAATAGAACATCTGTTACATGCGAGCACGCAGCAGAAATGATCAACTAAAATTATGTTTCATATAATATATGTATCTATACTTATACAAAATTATAGTGAGCACTTAGTCTAAGCCTATACGAGCTCGTAACGTACTCATAAACATAAAATACATTACAAATACTACAAAACATACTTGTACTTTAAGAAATTGTCTTTAATACCACGATTATCAATCATGGTGCAATCAAAATAGTTTCTATGCTCTTGAATGAGAGTCTTTATCTTCCTTGATTGTTTTTTCCCTTCTTTCTCTCTTTCAAATTGTATCTCTCTTTATCCTTTCCCTCTTCCCTCTTCCACTATTTCACTTTATCTGTCTTCTTTCTTTCCCAATTTACTGACTAAGTGATAATCACGATGATTTTCTTCAAATATATAGTAAGCTTATCCTTCGTATCAAATATATCACATATCTATTTTAAGCGGTATCATGATAATGTAGTATTTATATTGATAAACCATTACATAATTTACAATCTTTTCTTGTTCGTGATGTTTTTCCTACTTTAAATTATTACTGAATTTTTATATGATACAATGTGAACCAAGCATTGTTAGACTTCGGACGTTTTATTTGGTATATTTTTGATAAAACCAAAACAGATTGAAATTGTAAATTGAAATTCAAAATTTAAAATTGAAATTGTTTTGCAAAAACCAGTTGCTTTGGTTCACCGTCGAGTTTGGACTATGCCGACAGAACGGTCAAATCAAAGCCTACGGTGCTGGACTCTTGTCTTCATTCGGTGAACTGAAGGTAATACTTTCTATCAAGAACAAGACATTGGACTTCATTAATCCCATTAGAAGCCTCTATATTGTACAATTATCCTCTGTTTTTCTTCAGCCATTCTAAATTAATCATCTCAATCCCCCAAGGGACTCGTGTAATCCATTTCAGGGTTCATACCAATAAATGCAATACAACCTGTCGTACCCCTGTCAGGTCCATGAAAACAAAGGCATTATGAGTCTGTCCTGCTGGTATCTCAGATATCTTACACAAAATTAACAATAATTAGATCAATTCATATATATCGCAGCTACTTAATAAATATATACTCATGCGCTCTGATAAAAACGAGACTCCTAACAGTACTGCTTTATATACAGACACACAATAAAACACAACACAAATATTCAAAAGCTCCTGAAAACAAGTGCGTCTTCTAGTTACTTTGAAGACAGCAACAGATGAAGCTTTCCTTATAGTGGAAGGTTATTCCAAAGCGTTGGAGCGGCGCAACTGAAAGCACAATCTCCAAGAGTAACAAGATATATATCTTGGTTACTCTATAGTGAGATCTTCATTATCTATACTGTTGCCCATAAATGTGGAATATTTTTTTTTGCCCCTTACCTCTTTTCATGAAATGATTGTGACAATATGATTTACTCTGGATAAAGGTTCCTTTTAGTTAAACCGCTATGACACCGAATAATTCGTATTGTCAGAATAATTTCATGAAAAGAGGTATAAGAACATTTTATTTCATATTACTATATGAACAACAGTGTGTATATAACCATGTACGCCTACTTACATATCAGAATGTGCTGATCGGAATTTAGATGTAAGATATCAGATGTGAAAGATTACGGGGTAGTAAAAGCATTCAAGTCTGAGAAAATATCTTATGACAGTGAAGCCTGTCTTTATAGTGCATACCACCTCTCTACAAAGGCCACTTGCCTATAGTGGTCACCCACAATGCCTTCCTCTAGAAGGAAATGAGTGTTCAAAACCTGTCTAGAAAAGCCACCTGTCGACAGTGGCCACAGATTGTGTTTTCCCTTTGGTTGGTCTTAATTACAGTTCTGTACAACTTAACATTAATCTAATCAATTAAAAAAAAAGGCATAAGTATGTATGAAATGAAAATATTTAATGAAAAGAGTTTGAGTTCATGAGGTCACATGTTAAAGGTCACAGGACCGTTGATCAATGAGCATAAACCTATACATGTAGGTAAAGGCATATTGGAGTCGCAGTGGCATTCATATTTATTGATTCATTTATTTTTATATTTGTTTTATATTATTTATCCATTTATTTGTTTGTTAATTAATTTATTTATTAATTTAATCATTTATTTATATAATGAATTAGTTGATTTTTTTGTTAATTCTTGTTGTATACAGTATTGTTTATCTGATGAGCCTGAGATTCGACCTTTTGACCCCGAGTTGACATCGATCACAGACTATCCCGTCGCTAAGTTCCAGCCTATCTACTACCTGGCTGAGAGCTTTGAAGATGCAAAGGAAAAACTCAGGTAAAGCTGAAAGAGAGATAGAGAGAGAGAAAGAGAGAGAGAGAGAGAGAGAGAAAGAGAAAGAGAAAGAGAGAGAGAAAGAGGGAGGGAGGGAGAGAGGAAGAGAGAGAGAGAGAGAGAGAGACAGAGAGGGACAGGGTCCGGGGAGCGGGAGAGAGAGAGAGAGAGAGAGAGATGAAGAAAGAGAGAAAGAGGGGGAGAAAGGAAGAGAGTGGAAGGAGAGAGAAAGGGGGAGAGAGAGAGGGAGAGAGAGAAAGGGAGAGAGAGGGAGAGGGAGAGAGGGAGAGAGAGAGAAGAACAAAAATCTAAGAAGAAAGAAAGAGGACCCGGGGCGGGGGGTACAATTTGTACAAACAACTTTGGTGGTTTGACACTATAATAAATGACTGCAATTTTTAGGGAAATTGAAAACAATTTTTATCTTCATTTACTTTATCTGTACTACAACGAATTTTGCCATAAACAGATAAACTTGATAGTTAGACTTCAGAAAGTTGAAAATGGACATAAAAATCATCACTACATTTGACCATGGAGTTACTAGGCTAGATTAACTCCATGATTTGACATAGAATGATACTGCATTTACATCGTAATAAAGACACCTGTTTCTGTTTTGTTGTTGTCGTCGTTTTTGTTTTTGTTTACTTTTGTAGTGGAGGGGGTGGGGAGATGCAGCTGTTCTGACGCCAACAAAATGGCCAAATTCACTCAAATTCTTGGGCAGTATTTACTGACTATACGGCATTGAAATGGTTAATATTGACAACTTCGATCTTTCCCACTTGTTCTCTCTTTTTAAATATAGAGACTGGTCCAAGAGAATTGAAAGACCGTTTTCCGTCCGTTACGATCCTCACACTCAAACCATCGAGGTACAGGACCAGAAGGAATACCTCACAGATAAAATATGACCACTGATATGAATACCTATGGGGCGTTGCAAGAAAGTTACGATTGATTGCAAGCTGATATGAATACCTATAGGGCGTTGCAAGAAAGTTACGATTGATTGCAAGCTGATATGAATAGCTATGGGGCGTTGCAAGAAAGTTACGATTGATTGCAAGCTGATATGAATACCTATGGGGCGTTGCAAGAAAGTTACGATTGATTGCAAGCTGATAATTTGCAACTGATATTTGCAATCGATCGCAACTCAATTTTCTTGCAACGCCCCACTAGTCTCCTAAATTTGCTAGGATTTTGTTAGGATTAAAGTTTTAACAATTAAATTAAGTTAACTAGATCTAGCTTTTATTCTCCCCACACCCTCTCTCTCTCTCTCTCTCACTAATGGGGCGTTGTAAGAAAGTTGAGTTGCGATCAATTGCAAATTTGCAATTAATCGCAAGACTTACGCTTGATTTGGGGGATTTGCGATTGATTGCAACTTTCTTGCAATGCTCCATTAGACACTCTAGTGCAAGTAAGATGTTTGCAGATGTGAATATACCTGCATGTCAAGCTGTTGTAAGAAATCTAATTTTCAAGTTTATACAGACAATTGACACTTCAGAAATGATGATGGTTAAAATGGTGGTTAACCCATCGCAAAGCAGTACAGGGTTCACCTCAGACTTGTTGAAGTTCTGGTTCAGTAGCTTGTTGTCACAGTCGGCAGAGGTTGATTAAAGTAGTTTCGTTTTGTTTATCTTATAATGTATGTATTCCCCTCTTATTCTTGTTCATTATCTACATTTAAATATGTTATATGGACCTCTGCTCTTGCAGCTGAGTCTGGAATAAACTCTAGAATTGAATTGAATATTAAAGGTTCTTTAATCTGTTAAAAAAGTGTTTGTTTCACACCGAAAGGAAGAAAACAAATGTAAATATAGTTCAGCGACTTCTTCAGACGCGAATTGGCAGACTGAGGTGCCTTTCACTTTCAGACCATTATTACAACCATTCTGAAAAAAACTATTTCATAATATTTCATAAATATACTTTAATTTTATTTTATTTGACATCGTTTTATTTGATATTACAATTAAAGTAGCTACATAACGAATTAAGAATTCTTTACATTAGTAGTCGAGGTTATTTTAACTGAAAGCTAAGAAAGCATGCTTGTTAGTAAGCAACCAGAGGACCGACGGCTTTAGGCCTTTGTATTACATTAGGTCCTTTCCGAGGGACCTGGTAATGAGAATTAATGCCTTACCAAATGGCACATCGACTTGATTTCCCGGGTCACCGGGTCTACCAACTGAGCTATCACTCCTCCTCAATTTTTATTTGTTGATAATCAATATACATTGTAATGAGAGATGAGATGGGTGAAAATCAGTTAGTAGAGGTTTTAGATCAGAAAGACCTAGTCTTTTTAGTAGAGGTTTGAGATCAGAAAGACCTAGTGTTTCTGATCTAAAACCTCTACTAACTGATTTGCTGACAATAATCTTTGATGCCTGCAAAATGATATGAATGTCTTCGATTGGTTAAAATCAACGTGTTTATTTAATAGGTTAGGTGACCCTTTTCATTGAGGTATATTCCGGTATCAACATAATAATGACTTGAATGGATGACAAAGGATATACACCCGACTAGATCTACCAATATTTTGTATGAATTCTATGAAATAAGTTTTAATCAAGGCATGTATGTTCTATAACACGGGTGGCCAACCCGCGGCCCGCGGGCCGCATGCGGCCCGCGAGCTTTTCTGGTGCGGCCCGCGGAGCATTGAAGAAGTGATAATAAAAATAGCTCATAAATGAAATGCGGCCCGCATAGCAGCGATGAAAAAGGTTAAAACATTTACAAACAGCTATCTCTATTTCCATAATTTGTTCCCATCATTCACAACATATTGAATCGTTACGTGGTTGATACAAAACTCCTAAAATTTCCTCTCATTACATAGGGGGGTATTCACATATCACATACGGTGGTGTGCTGCTCTAATGGGTGACTTTGTCACAAAAAAATCCCTAAACATGGGTCCCACTTCTAACAAAAATACCATTAAAAATGGGTCCGCTTCTAAAATTTTCGGGCGTTTGCTATGCAAACACCCGAAAATTGAGGAAAATGTGTCCCTTTTTCGAGAAAAATGACCCCTAATAATGGGTAGGGGTTTCGAGGCTTGAGCGGCACACCCCCGTCCAAGCCAAATCTGAGTATACCCCAGGCATTAACATCACTCGCCGTGTTAATTTCAGTTTGTACATAATTATACAAATTAATGTTGTGAATCGAGAAATATGTTTGAAATGCTATACTTGTCTTCAAACTTGCAGCCCTTTTCTCCCGCCGTTTTTTTTTCTTCCTCACTGATTTTGTTGTTTGCTTGTTTTTGTAAAATTGCAGGTGTGTACACGTATTGCATGAGTGTTCTTTTTTTTTTTTTTTTGGGGGGGGGGGGGGGGGGATGGGAGAAGACTTCCTATGGCCCGCCAAGTTATGCCAATCGTTAGCTGTGGCCCGCGAGCTTTAAAAGGTTGGCCACCCGTGTTCTATAAAGTATCACTGTATGCCACTAAGAGGGTTCGCATGATGAATTTGTATATCTTCCGAATATTGTCTTTCTGAAATAATAATAATGATATAGTTAATTATTAAACTGAATGTTTCTATAGTTAACATTCGTGTCTGAACGTCTGATAATACTAATATTTTAATTGATTGTTGTATTGACTTTATACATCCGTATTCATTGATATCGATTTTCCATTAGGTATTACTAATTTCTGTATTCTTTGATTTCATTGAAAATGTGGCATCATAACCTTGTGCCAATACGAAATAATAATATAGTCATTATAAATCATTACGTTATGTTGTACCCTATTGAACTGTTGAGTGATTTTGTAACGGTGCAGTAGTTTGGCCTGTACAGGGTATTAAGTTTTGAAGTCAGAGTTCATTCGATTAAAATCGTTGATTTGCTTATCTTACTCATGATGCTATTTAATTGCATAATCAGTTATCATAGAAAATAATAGGAATTCAATTTCTTTAGAGGTCATGTGGATGTTCTAACCAAAGTACACTATATAGAGAGCTCTTTATATATGACGTTGGACTTAACTATGGCAGGCCTTTCATGCCACTAGTTCCTCTAACCATTTCTGGCATTGGTTTCTCAAGGGACGTACAAATAGTGGTCACAAATCTACATAAATTTACAATTTGTTGATAGTTCATTATTGAAGGATAAAAGATTATAATTGAGAGACCAATGGTCAGAGCAGCCAGTGACAAAAAAGCCCTGCTATAGTTAAGTTCAACTTAAAGTCGATCTTAGTCTTTATGAAACACTCCCCGGTTACACAAATTAATTGTGTAATCTTATTCGTAGACCAATTTAAAAAACCTTATAATTTAGTTTTTATTTCCTGATCAGTCTGTAATTGTTGTACATGTTTGATCGTCTCGATGATGTGTTAGCATTCGTGATCCTTTGATATCTGGTGCCTCACTTCCTTGCATCATTTTTTTAAATTTCAAAATCAGGCTGGTAAATATTTGCGGAATAATCGTTTTGGCTATACTTGAATTTATTTCTGCATTAAAACAGTTAAATGACAATCATTGTATAGGGTTATTTTGTGACACCTGTTTATGTATCGAGGTGATCTAAAATGTTACATACAGAACAGTCTCTCGTGTATTGAGTACGACTGGAATCAGGCAAAAAGGCCACTATATACATGGTTGAATAAATTAGGTCCATTAAGGCATTAGGGCCTATTGCAATTTATGAAATTTATTATCAGGGGGTAAATTCATAGTCATGGACTCATCCAGGAATCTTTTTTTTCGGAGGGAGGGGGGGGGGGGGACAGCTATATATTAACAAGATATCTGACAAGTTATCAATATTGGCCGATAAGTGGAGAGATGGGGCACCCATAGAGGGTGGGGGGGGGGGGGGGGGTGACCTGTGGTAGTCGATATATTGTGTGGCTCAATGGGAATGGACAAAATAGGCCTACTTGAGGGGATAACATGATGAATTTGCATGATATAGAAAATATAAGTAATATAGTAATATAGGCCTACATGATAGCGGTGTTCGTGACGGGGGGGGGCAATTAGTGAGAAGGAGAGAGAGAGAGAGAGAGAGAGAGAGAGAGAAAGAGAGAGAGAGAAAGAAGGAGAGCCTGGGAGAGAGAGAGAGAGAGAGAGAGGGAGGAAGGGGAAGGAGCTCTGCGTTGTTGTATAGACTAAGAGTAAGTTAGTATCGACACTAACCGATATTTCCATTTTCGGGTGTTAATTACAAGCTGGTATGATATTGGCCGAAATGTCAAATTTCGCATCAACTCAAATCAGGGTCTTCTTTTGCAGACTAGTCTAGAGAGACGGGACAGCGCCCACTTTTCTCCCCCACGCACACCCCATTATATACACACATGCACAATTTCTACGCAATTTAGTAACAAGTCCGGTCATACACACACGGATCAGCTGTGATGATCCCGGACCTTTTATAACAGACAGCTAGCAGCTACAGTACACAGGCTAGGCGCACATATCGATCCGTTTGCAAACTCCGAAGCCACTGCATTTCTTGCTTAAAATCAGCATCAACCTATATTTTTCAGCAAAATGGACGGTACAAAAGCTGCGAATAAGAGGTCTCTGCCAAGTGTTGCTGGAGATGGCTTCGAAGGAAAGTTGAAGAAAGCGGTAAGCTCTGCAAATACTTGTATTCGAAATAAAGACCCTATCCGAAATTCGAAACACCATGCAACTTTCATAGTCGCATGTCGACATAACAGGTGTGTGTGTATTGCGTACGAATGCATGACTATAGTGCGCAGAAGAGTATATTATGATGTTATGTGGGAAAGTGAATTTGCATTTGATGCCAGTATAAACTTGATGACATCTGAAATAGATATATATATATACCTGTATAATTTCAATTATCCATCGTTTTTGTTCATTGAATATTCATTATAGTCTAAAGTTAAACTAACTTTTGATTATTGAATGATGGCGTAAACCACACAGACAGGGCTACATGTACATGTATAGTCACAGGTGATATTAAACTATGCGTATGATATTGATATCACCTAGCCTTAATTGGCACCCATATTTCTGTGTGAAGAGTGATGTAAAATAGTAACAAAATCTGAAATGAGTTTGTAATCAACCATTCCCACACCTGACAAACCTTCTTCTTCTTCCTGTTCTTGTTCTTTGCTATACTACATGTACATGTTAGTATAAGTGCATGAAGGCCACTGTACTTTTTTAAAATACCGTAACAAAGTGTACATGCTGCCAATTAAAGGCTCTTTGGGAATATAATACATGTACATGAGATGATAGTACCAACTTATATTTCTAAAGTAATATGCACGTACATTTTACCCCATACTATATTTCAGTGAGGAATATTGATGAAACGGTTTTGATGTTTTGTTGTTGTTGACAGTACCATGGTAACAACTACCGGAAGGAGGATAGTGATGGCTGCACGTCCATCTGCTTTGGACTCAAGGAAGAGGTCGGAATCTTGGCCAGGACGCTCAAACTCTTTGAGGTAAGTGCCATCGGTCAAGACGGTCATCCAGGATTTCCTGATGCTACACTGTTCAGACTAGCGTAAATATAAGTACAGTGAAACCTGTCTATAAAGACCACCCAAGAGAAACAAGAAAGTGGTCTTTATATGCAGGTGGTCCTTACATACAATACACTGTACATGTTTGTAGGTTCTGTTAGTACACGGTACATGTTTGTAGGTTCTGTTAGTACACTGTACATGTTTGTAGGTCCTGTTTAGTTCATGTTTCAATGAGAAACCATTTTTAAGGGAAACAAAAAACCTGGTCTTTGTAGACAAGTGGTCTTTATATACAGGTGCTCGTTGAAGCAGGTTTGACTGTATATGAGATTGGGAACCATATACAGAAGCTAATTGAATTGCAATTTCTTTTTCTTGTCTGCATGTTGTATAATAAATTCATGTAGGAGGTGTGGTGAGACATTAATTCATTCACTTGACCCTTGATCCAAGGGTTGGGGGTTTGAATCCCAGCCCGGCACCAGTTTCCTTTACCAAGACATTACAAATCTTCATTTGCCACTCTTTCCCCTTGGTGATAATGGGTACCTGATAATTGCTGGGGTAATGATAATCGCAGGGCTCACAGGGTAGCATATGATGTGGCTACCCTGTAAGACCCCAAATCATTAGTATTATTGAAATTTGAAATGTTGTGTAGCGCAAATGCGCAATGCGGATGTTTGAGTATATCGCTTCAGATTTTGAACGAAAGCTTGATACAAAATATTTAGGATGCTTTTGTAATGTGGACACCATATTGTACGAAGACTGTAAAACTGGTACCTTATGAGTATGCAGTATGCACTAGTGATTGGCCGGCTGCCATCAATGTTGGCATTAATGTCAACACTGCCTCTTCAAAACTAGCTTTTTCATATATACCGGTACCCACCAGTTATGTGTTTGGCTAGGTCGGTTGTCTGTACAGTTAATTTTAAACTAAAATATAAAGACGTTGATATGCAAATTATTCAATGGATTTTTGAAGACTTGTGATAGAGGATATCATAATGGAGAAATATTAATGATGTTTAGTGCTAATTCATGTTTACTTTTTCCATTAAATTCGATTTAAAAAGTGATAACAACGTCCTTTTTGTTATGGGACTGTATTCTCTGGACATCCCCCACCCCCATTTTATTCACATGTATAAACCACTTTGTGACATACAGTACATATAAAATACTCTATACTACGTATTTGTTGTGCAACTAAAGTGTTATAGTGTTAAAGGTAAAGACCAGTATTGGAAACGCCCCAATTTCAAAAAATGAAATGGAAGCTCTTTATTACCAATCATGTGAAAGAATATGTTTTGACAATACATGATGATAAAAAATTTGCTGGGAAACCGCCTACTAAGGGATATATTTGGTAAATTAGTTTATCTATTGGACTGTCGAGCATGTGTGCGTAGTCCCATTTACATCTTTCTGTGTACAGTGCTTGTAACTTTATGAAGACTGGGCCAAATTTCTTATGATTCCAGAACCTTGCAATACACACAAATTCTTACATGTACAGGTATATGCTAAATGATCAACCTTTTCTGGTCGATTCCACACCATTTCTTTCATGATGCAATCGCATGACCAGAACTCAACTTCATCTTTAAGTTTCAGGGGTCATCACTTTAAGGATAAGGTCCAAGCAAGGAGTCATTAGTCTGTCCAGGGCATAGATATACTTTGATCCAATATGTGTAGTTTCTTCCTCCAAGCCTGCTTCTTGATTTCATTGCGCTTCCCATTACAATTTGTTTTGTTTCACCATGCAAAAATTAAAAATCTGGCTAACAAGTATGCAAGTTGTACATGTATTGATTATAATTATGAATTTATTTATATAAATGTAGTATAAGTGTTCTTAGCCTTTGTCACTGAGGGAAATTTGATATTACGATGAGGATTCCTTATGATGGTAGGCTAGGACACAAATGCATCACACAAGACTGGTCTGTCGGTAAAAGTGCAGTTGACTCTTGGGGACTGACAACTCTTGTTATTCATAAACACCTGAATGGTATCTAATTCCCCTTGAAATACCCACTGCTATCAGTCTATAAGGGGCATACTGTCAGTGAAAAAAATACACGGGGGCTCGGGCAAATTAGCCCCCGAAATTCCAAAAAGAGCCCCCGAAAGTCATAAAAGAGCCCCCAAAAATGTGCATAGAAATCAATGCAAAACAAATTAAAGAGTGTTATTTTCATACAAGCAAGGTTGAAAAGTAGCCCCCGAAATGTTTTTAATAATTTTTTCCCTGCATATATACAGTTTGTATCACCCAAGTATGCTCGTACATGTAGTACTACTGTATTGTAGTGCATTTATAAACAAATGAAATACTGATAAAATTCACCTCATACTGTAGCATTTGCATGAACAGGGGAATATCTAATATCTAATATCAAATGATTTTGTTGAACCCCTCATTATGGAAAAAAAAAAGTCTGGAAAATGATCTAGCAATTGATTCCCATTTCCTTGGCACGTTAGCTCTTCTGTTTGCACGCAAGCATTTTCTGTATTTGTAGTCTTGTACACATGTTAAGCTTTTAGAAAGAAAAAAAGGTTTAAGAAAGGAGACTAGACCCTCAGTCTCAGTAATTGGATGTGACAAGTTGAAAACCCTTGCTCCCAGGGTCTACTTTTGGGTCCCTGCCAACCTCACTTCCATAATAGCTGCATTCACACTGCAAGCAAAAACCCGTCAGTTTTTATCCATTCATGTGTTTCGTTGGAATTTGGAAGCAATACACAACGACAAACCCTAATAAAAAAAAACCCACCTCTGGATTGTGCGTCTTTTTAAATGCCAGCAGAAACGTCACCGAATTTTGCAGTGTAAAACAAGGTTCACTCTCAAAACATCAGTGAAATATTCTGGTTTTTGGTCATGTTACTTTCCTTGCTTCTATGCTAACGCATGCAGGGCAGTGACGAGTGGCGCATGTACATGTACACAACTCACCAAAAGAACCCAACAGAACTATCAAACACCAACAACTTCTTATGGTTTTTTCCAGTACGTGTAAATGGCAATCCGAAAAAAGGCAATGGTTTTTCAAAACGGTTTCGGGGCTGTTTAAATGGGCCTTTAAACATCAGATGAATGTTGTTGTCCCCTGTGCTGGCTTCTTTTGCTTTTGGTTCAAGTCCAGATACATTGCATAGTAATACAATCCCTGGTTAGTTAACAAATTGATTAGAATGTAATGTCTACATTTGCACCTGTGTGTTCCAGAATATTTATTGATTAACAAAAATTCTTTATCATTGTAAAAGCTTGTTCAGTACATTTCGCCTAAACAGTAGCAGAGCCTGAACAAAGAAGCAATCATACAAACAGATGAACACACGCTAATCGCAAATATCTTGCATCAGAATGAAAAGTCCAGAATCTGGTCTATTTGATTTTTTAACCATCTCAACAGAAGCGATGCAATCCTTTACTGTTCTTCCTGCAAGCCAAAGAAGATGTGATTCCCAAATTTCTTTGCTGGGTGCACCATCTATGCGTACAGATTTTCGGATCATGCCATCTGCGGCTTGCAGCATGTAAAATAAATAGAATAAAGGATAGAATATATTATTTATTTATTTATTGTCTTCCAAAACAAGAGAAGAACTTGGGATGGAATCGTGGAAGAGATCGCGATCGCAAAACGAAATAAAAACGGCCAGATTCTGGTCTACATACATGTACGTGTACATGTAATAGTACCAGACCTGTGGTGTTGCACCGACCCCCCTCCCCAACAGTACCCCCTGTATAATCACTTACAGGAGAGAGGAGTAAACCTGACCCACATCGAGTCCAGACCGTCCAAGAGAATGCCTGGTAGCTACGAGTTCCTGGTGACCAGTGAAGTGCCCCCTACGGAGCTACAGATCCCCCTCCCTTCCCTAAAATAAGAAAAAAGTACCTCCCCTCTGGCCATTTGCGTACAAAGTTTCCCTATGTGTATGATCACTTACAGGAGAGAGGAGTAAACCTGACCCACATCGAGTCCAGACCGTCCAAGAGGATCCCTGGGAGCTACGAGTTCTTGGTAACCAGTGAAGCGCCCCCTACGGAGCTTGAGGACACCCTGGACAGCCTCAAGGATCGGGTCACGTACCATCAGATCCTCTCCAGGTCCCACGATACCAAGGATGCAGGTAGGAATTAAAGTGTCTCGGTAATATTGTTAAACCTGAGATGCATGGCCCTACGTGTTATCCGTGTCTGTGATATAGTGTAACATTGAAGCTCTAAATAAATTGCGCTTCAAAATGATTATGAAGTGCCTCAATGAAGTAAAAATCTTTGAGTGACCGGTTTTACCATACTCATTTCTCCCAATAGACTGTAGTGTTATGATGAAAACTGTTAGGAAAATGAAAAATGAAATTACGATTTCCAATCATAAATATCTCGATAATCAGACAGGCGATTGGCTTGTAAAAGTCAGGGGGTTCCTGACTAACCTAAAGGTTTATAATAATGATTGCAGCATGAGCTAAATCAAGGATTTTGTTTCAGAATCTGAGACAAAGTTACTCAATCCCTCTAAAGAGAAGGTTGTGGTCTGGGAAAAATGAAGAAAAAAAAATTGTGAGCTTTTTCTTACTTTTTATGTTAGTGTGGAAAAGTATCAAAGAAGAAAAATGTCCCATGAAAAGGATGGCTCTTCAGATGCCTTTATATGACAATTAACATCTAAAGGCGTAAGTGCACATTGATTTTGTTGTTGAAAACCACAACATTTTCCCCATCATATATTATGAACAAGCCTCAGAAAAACAACATAGATAATATAGACCCATTCTTTGTAATTTTTACAAATCTTGATTACATAGTAACGATTGTAACAGCTTCATCTCAAACTATTAAAGCGAATTTGTTTAAAAAATATACCTTTCTATGAACTGTTTCTTGTTCCAAAAAGAAAACGCACACATATGTAGAACATGTACATGGACTGTGGATTTGTGCATTGTAAGCAGCAATACAAGACTAAAACAAGAACAGAAAACAGAAAAGAAGAATAGACAGACATCTGTTTACATTGTCTGGTACTTACTTGATTGTGATTCAAGATTTGTTTAGCATTATCTGAAACTTCACCAAGTCTGATTAAAGCTTAATCTAGAGTCCAACTCTATGCAGTCGGGTTCTATTTGCATTGACTTAATTATCACAGATACTTCAGCTGGATTGACACAAGATAACAAGCAACCTCCCCCCCCCCCATCAGCTGTACAAAGTAGGGACAAAACATCAAATCCAATCAAATCTGTAATTTATAGAGCGTAGATATCTACAAAAAAGTGCCTATAAACAAAAATATTAATGGCATGTGTAGTTCATGATTCACCTTGGAAAGACTCGAGGAAGCTACATTCATACTGCAAGCAAAAGTCATTAACTTTTTGCACATTTCAATGTTTTGTCTGGAGTTGCTAGGCAACTACGGGTAAAAGTGATGAAAAACCTCAAATTATAAAAATCCACCTTTGGACTCTCTGGAGTGTCGTTTTGGGAAACGCCGGCAGAAATGTTCACAGATTTTTTGCAGTGAAATGCTTGCTCTCAAAACATCTGTGAATGACCCGGCCCAGTTAGGTCGCCAGGTGACTCTTCTCGCTTCTGTGCAATCGCATGTAGAGCAGCAACAAGTAGGACATACACACTACTCACCCAAAAGACAGAATGAGCAAACAACAATGTTTTTAAATGAATTTTTCAAGTACTGTAAATGGCAAAAAAAAAACCTGGACAAAAAAACACTACCGGTATACTCACCAAAATACAGAATGATCAAACACCAATGTTTTTTAAATGGATTTTTCCAGTACCGTAAATGGCAGGAAAAAACCTGGACAAAAACACTACCGGTATACTCACCAAAATACAGAATGAGCAATCACCAATGTTTTTTAATGGATTTTTCCAGTAGTCTCAAATTGTTTTTTTTTAATGCTGTGTAAATGGGCCTTGTATTGCATGCAATGTGGAATAGACTACTTGTACAATATGTACATGTATGTATTTATAAGCTGGGAATTGAAAAAAGACATCGGATCCCAACAGCAAAGCTACTGCGAGAGACTGTTCTAAAACCAGACACGTTTTAACATACCGAATGCTCTAGTGTATAATTGTTACATATAAAAAACAGAAAAAATAACTATTCCATATGTCATCCATTGTTCAGCTGTTGATTGGCCGGAAGCGGACATGTAGGTTTAGCCTGAATCACATACAATTATGGTATTGATTTAATAATTTTATTTACAGCAACGGAAGCAGAATTTCCTGTCTGCTGAAAATCTAACTTCATCAATATCCTCAATCAATATCTTCCAAATAAACACGCTAAATCTGGTTTCCTAATGGGTGGAAGGGGGGGGGGGGGGGAATATATTTCTTATAACTACTCAAATATACTAATAGTGCGTTGGGACACATGGGTGCCCAAAATCTATTGTGATGTTTTTACATGAGTTTATTTAAAAAAAAACTGAAATTTCAAAAAAGTAAGTTTGGTGCCATTGTATACATGTATGTACATCGTTGGTACAGGGCTCATTCTTTTATGTCAATTTTATCATCAATCATATTATATTACAGTACAAAGAAACATCCCAAATCCAACTCACAAACGTGGAATTAAGAAACATGCCTCAAAATTAGAGCTACAATACTTTAGTGCACTTCAATTCATATAATTCTCTATTGCATACTATTACCCTCCTCCCCCAAAACGAAAATCTGACTCACATAATCAAGGATGAAAGATAAACATGCTTAAATGTTCACTAGCAAAAGTCTAGCAGTGTTTTACTTTACAACATGTACATGTATGTCATACATGATGTATGTAATTTGGGCATGTTTTGTCAACATTAATATTGATTTATTTCTGTTCCAACATGCATACAATACATGTTGCGTTATATGTTTGAATTATTAACATCATTGTATATATTGTGCTTGAAAGTAAGTAAATTTATGAATACAGTACAATCAAGAAGTGTTAAACTCCATACAGCTAGTGTACTCAGATTTTTTTTCTCACATGAATCAAAAGGAAGTGCTTTTTAGTACTGCTCCCTGCATGTACCTCTGAATATTATATGTGCCTGGTAGTAATTTTGTATTAAAATGAGAGATGAGAAGTCAACAAAGTACTTGAAATAGCAAGCCAGCTGCTTTAATTGTTTGACATCACCTCAATGATCATTACATTCATCATTACAATGTACGTTGCATTTTTATTTTTCCTCATTTTGTTATTTTGAATTCTTTATTATAACACAACCAGCCAAATCAAGAGGTAGGCATACATGTACCTCTGATGGTTATTTTTTGCTTGCTATGTGACCCCTTGTGACCCATGCTGACCTCAGATGACCCCAAATTTCCTGCTCTAGTTTTCCATACCATATATCTCTTACTATTTTCCCCTTTTTGCACCACTGTTCACTATAGCTCAATGTTCATATTTTTTCTCTGTAGGATTGCTTGCCCTTCCCTATTCTGCTGTATACAGCAAGCTAGCTAGGCTAGCTGATTTTGCTAAGGTGATCGGACATTAGGGTTGGGGTTGAAAATGGAATTGGATAACAGCCTTTTTTAGGATAGGATTTAGTTTATGGTTGATCCAGGAATTCTGTACATGTTTGAAATAGGCCATTTTCAAAATATAATCAAATTTAATGCACAAATCTTTGTTATGTGCCTCTCTACAAATGATTTATGCATTGAATTAGATTAAATTAGGAAAATGGAAGTCAATTGACTACAGAGCCATTCTCACTTTGTTTTGTAGAACCTTTGCTAGCTTCTTTTCCCCAAGTTCCTCTCGACCATTTTCCTAACCCTACTTTGTGATCTTCACCTTAAACCCCATCCCATATGATAGCCGCTAAACCCCATTCTACCCTCACTTCTATCCTTCCCCTCTCTGGATCCTCAGATTCTTTCCCCATGTCTCTCGTATCCCCTCTCCCACATCTCCCCTCTCCCACATCTCCCCTCTCCCACATCTCCCTCTCATTTTCTCCTCTCTCCTCTCACTCTCTCCTCTCACTCTCTTGCCTCCATCTCTCTCCTTTCTCCTCCCCTCTCTCCACGTTCTATCTCTTCTTCTCACCTCTCACCTCCCCCTTTCTCTCACTCTCAGGCACACACATACAATGTACATGTACATGTACATACACGCACATGTACTCACATTTCTTGGTCTCTCTCTCTCTCTCCCTCTCTCTCCCTCTCTCTCCCTCTCCCTCTTTCTTATCTTTCTCCTCACTATATCTTTCTCTCTTTGTCTCCTCTGGTGCTCTTGTCTTTCGTCTTCCATCTTCGCGCCCCCCCCCCCATCTTCCCCCTCCTAGAAAGTACAGTGTAAGCCTCTCTGACCCTCTCTCTCTCCGCTCTCTCTGTCTCCCGTCTGTCTCCCCCTCTCTCTCTCTCTCTCTCCCTCCTGTCTCTCTCTCCTGTCTTTCTCTTGTCTGCCTTATTCTGTCCATGTTTCCATCTCCCCTATCCTCATCTCTTGTCTCTCCCCCTCTCTCCTATAATTTCTTTCTCCCCATCTCCATTTCTCATACCGTAGTTGTTTTAAATGTTTTCATTTTAACTCAAACATTGATTCATATTTTGTTTTCCCGCCCCTCCTCCATTCATCCCAACACCCCAATTACCCATTGCATCGCAACATTGCTTCCTACTGCATGATGTGAATACAACACCTTGCGCCTTTCAATGTGCATTGGTGGATACTGTACATGTACATGTATACTTGAATGCGTCACTTCTAGAAAGTAAGTTTTTCAACATCACATATATACATGAACTGTAAGTACTGTCAAAGCTGTTTATTATAAGGCCACTGAAGGGAAATTATCTGAAATACTGGTAGCCCTTCCCCTCCTTCCAAAACAAACAAACAAAACAAACAAAACAAATAAAACATATGAATACATGAATAAAATAAAGACATTTTTAATAAATGAAATAAATAAAAAAAGTAAATGGCCTTTAGAGAGTGCAAATTTGTTTTCATTGACCATAACAAAAAGGTTCCTGAAGACTTCTTTTGTTTTATAAGAGCCAGAAGGGTGTTAAGTCATATACTTTTACATCCTTTTAACATCCTTCTGGTTCTCATTGAGCCAGTGATATTTCTTCCCTAAGGGAGACAGTTCAGGTGACCACTATAGAATGCTTTATACCTTTATAGGGAGGTGACCACTAAAGACAGGTTTGACTGTACTCCCGTTTTGTTTGATCTGAAAAACATTTGATGTCTATTTGAACTATACTTCAGTATATTATATATACATTTCCTCTATAATGGAAGTATATATCAATATAATATGCATGTTGTACCTACATACAGGTAAGTTGTTTTGGGAACCATTACATTTTCATTGTAATGTCTTTGTAGTTTCTGGAAATTAGCTTAACTCATCATTTTCTTCAAAACATATTTAAATCCCCGTGCTTGCTTGTGTATATTTGCTTGAAAGTAGATTTTGCATGAAAGTAGGTTACCGTTCACACATTGTTTAACTTTAAAAGCAGCTTATGTTTTACATGGCGTAGGTCTGAAATGTAGATATATTTGATCATCTGTTAGCACTGTGCTTTGCAAACTGCTGATATTTTCTCCTTACATGTATATTGGTATTACCAAGGAGGTCGCCGTTACTATGATTAAGTTTCAAACTGAGGGGATGATTCATACGTAGAGGGTCTTTTGCCTAAAAAATACTGGTGAATATAACTCTGAAATCAAATGCTATCTGACTTTCAAATAGTCAGAATATTGCTTGACTTTTGAAGTTGTGTTGAATCAAAAGACATACCGTATACATGTACATGTATGCAACGAATGCAAGAGGACCTGTGTCTGTACGTACATGTAGTAAGAGAATATTTTTGTCAAAAGTACATGTATTTTAAACTGTAAAACATGATGTTAGCTTCTATCACATGCACATACAGGTAGTTAGCTATAGAAGAACTTATCGTGGTATAAGGCATTCAAAGCATAAATATAAACCTACGGTACATGTACATGTACATTGTATATATTACTAAATATTTACTTATAGAATTTACTCCTAGAAAGGCTAGAATCACATCATGCTTGAAGTATTATCATTAACCTAAACATTTTCAAACATTTTCACAAAAACATTGGTTATTTTAGTTTTACAGGGTTCTAAGGGAAGGTGTTGTTGAATGGTACACCTGTATACTGTATGTACTGTATTATACAAATTAACACTGAAAACAGAAAATGACACCTAACATTGGTTTCTTCAGTGTCATGTCAAGGCATTAATTACCATTGTATAAGGTGTTCCAAACATTAACACTTGACCTTTACACTAAACATTGGTTTCCTTATCCCTATGATCCTTACTTATTAAAGAAATTACCTTCACATTGGATTAAGTAGTTCGGAAATTAACACTTACACCTTTAACTGGTCATATTACCAGTCATATTACTAGTTTTCTAACTTGTAGTTCCATCGCTGGTGTACAGCTACATGTACTTTGCCATTTATCTTGTCATGCTATACATGTATGCACATGGTGTAAAGGTATTCTGAGAATTATGCCATATAGTCACAGTGTCACACCTCCGATCCAACTTCAAAGTGACCCATTCTTACCACTTACATTTAGTATTCGGTCTGGTGTCAATTTGGAAGGTGTTACTGGGAGATCAACATTTAAAGCCTTTACACCAAATATTGGTTTACTTTAATGTCCTCCCTTGCAATATAATCTTCCAGTGGGATAAGGTTTTACATGTAATACCTACACATGTATTCCCCTTACACCAAATATTGGTTTTGTAATTATATGGTTCCTGTAGTGCAAGATATATATTATCCTATGGGATCAACCATTCTCATCATTACCACTTTAAAAATCTTAACACCAAACATCGGTTTTTCCAATATTTGTGGTTCCATTGATGCAAAACTTTATGTTACTATGATGTAATATTCAACACAAAAACTTCAACCTTGAGATCCAGCCTTTGTTTTTTCCTTCACTATTTTGGTTTCTTTGGCGTAAAATAGTATCTTTCTGGGGAGTAAGTATTTTAGAGATTACTCCTCAAACCTTTGTACCATACATTGGTTTCTTCAATTACATGTTTTCTGTGGTGTGTAAAATTTGGTAGGCTACAAGTTGTAACCCACTCCACCAAACACAGATCTCTATGCATGAAAAACATTATATCTTTCAAAGCATTCTAAACATTAGACTTAAACCTTACACTGAACTTGATTTACTCAATTCCATGTTTTGTATGGTGTACGTGTATGGTGAAAATATTATCTTCCCAATGGTAGAATATATTCTAGCATTAACTCCTAAAAACTTGTTTAATCAATACTACATGTATGCTTATTGCTTTTTATAGTGTATATGAAAAGTATTTCCTTTCCAATGGTACAGTATAAGGTATTCAAATGGTACAGTATAAGGTATTCCAATGGTACAGTATCAGGTATTCCAATGGTACAGTATAAGGTATTCCATTGGTACAGTATAAGGTATTCCAATGGTACAGTATAAGGTATTCCAAACATTAACACCTAAACCTCGACACCTCACATTTGTTTCCTTAGTTCCCTGGTTCCCTAGGAAGATCAAGGATCTGGATGAGTTTGCCAACCACATTCTGAATGCAGGAGGGGACTTGGAGTCAGACCATCCAGTGAGTATATATTGGAATGATGTACATGTAAGAGGGAGGAAATATACTAGAGAGAAAATTTCTTTCTCTTTAAAGATGCATTGTAGTGGGCTCTCATTAGGGATTCGACACCATTCAGGAATTTACCCAATATCAGGTGTTGTCAATCACCAGGATTAGCCTTTAGTTACCTTGCATGTATGTAATGCTCTGCATTTTCCACCAATCACCCCATATGCTATATGGAAAATAAGTTATCTTACATTTCCTTCACCCAAAGACTGTACGAGAGACGAGGATTATTTCTTGATTGGACGTACCACGGGTTCGCTGTGTGCAAGATTTGTACACCCTCAATTAATGGTAATTCCACCAAGTCTGGTGTCAGGAAATTATGACCTACATGTACTCCACATGGAAACTGACTACCATCTCCCTTTAATATCTAAATGAAGATCAGTATTATTCTGGTATCCCCACTGAATGGATGATTGTCTTCATGTATCTTCTTTCTGTTTTTTGAAAAGAGTATCCAAGCTTTTTACTGTGAGCCAAACAATAATCAATATCAAAATGCTTATTGGTGATATGAACGAAATGACTGAAGTGGAAAAAAAAGACATGACAAAGGCATAGAGGATAGGAATGTGTGAGGGAAATGCATAATTCAGTATGAGATGAGATCCAATTGTCCACAATTCTCTGTTTGTTCACAAATATAAATCTATGGTCTTATCTGAAAACTGTAGGAAGTTCCATTTTTTTTTTTTGGGGGGGGGGGGAGGGGGGTGGAGGGGTGGAAAAATGATGAGACAGTGGCAAGTGGTCATATAATAATTTATTTTTTAATGCAAATTTGATATTTTCTTTCTTCTTTCCAAGGGCTTCACTGACCCAGTATACAGAGAGCGCAGAAAGCACTTTGCTGACATCGCTTACAAGTACCGTCAGTAAGTAACATTACAATATGTTAGTGTCATTGGTGAATATCTATTAAAGCCCGTCTGTACTAGTTTGGCCAGGGGGGATTAGACGTTCCTGCAAGGTCACTGGACAGGTGGTTATCTCATCAAATCAGCTCTCAATTAACATAAGAAAAAGGGGATCATGGGGGACCAACAAGTACCGATTAGGAATTGTTTGCTATATAGAGGGCGCAAGTAGCTATAAATAGCGCAGTGGGGCTTTAAGATCTGTTGTTGTCATTTATTAAACCTTGTGATTTTTTTCTGCCTGCTGTGGTGTTTCTGTAAAGAAATCCATACCACGTTGAAACGTGTATATTGACACGACTGAATGGAGATTGGCAGGCATGTGGTTTTCTTACACAGTATTATAATCTGCGCACAATTATATTAGCGCACTTTTATTGCGACGCGTTTGCGCATTTTGCGCATTACTTTTGATTGACCGTGTGATGTCACAAGTATTTTACTTAGATTTTGTCTCAGGTCAGTAAAGATCTAAAATGCGATTTGAATACAAGATAAGTAAACTTCTTAGCTTAGCCATATACTTAGTCAATTTCTTACTTAGTCTTGAATTGAAAATTGAATACCGGCCCAGGTCTCAAAAGCACGGTTGACTGTATCTTTTCTTTTTTTAGTGGCGAGCCCATTCCACGAGTGACTTACACCGAGATGGAGATCAAGACCTGGAACACCATCTTCACCAACCTGTCCGACCTCTTCAAGACTCACGCCTGCCAGGAGTTCAACTATGTCTTCCCCCTGCTCATGGAGAACTGTGGATACCAACCGGACAACATCCCTCAGCTTGAAGATGTCTCAAACTTCCTCAAGGGTGAGAGAAAGTCCTTAAATCCTGTCTGTACTAGTTTGGCCAGGGGGATTAGACCTCCCAGCAAGGTCACTGACAGGTGGTTATCTCATCAAAATAGTCCCTCAATTAACATAAGAAAAAGGGGATCATGGGGGACCAACAGAAGCCGATTAGGCATTGTTTGCTATATAGAGGGCGCCAGTAACTATAATTAGTACAGTGGGGCTTAAACCAAATGCCCACTGGAATTGGATTGTCCCTGTATTAAGGGTAAGAGAAAGACAGTCCTTAAAACCCCACTGCACTACTTGAAGCTTCTTGCGCCCTCTATATAGCAAACAATGCCTAAGGGGTGACCATTGGTCCCCCATGGTCCCCTTTTTCTTATGTTTATTGAGAGCTGATTTGATGAGATTACCACCTGTCAGTGACCATGCAGGGAGGTCCAACCCCCCCCTGCTATAAGTAGTGCAGTGGGGCTTTAAACCAAATGCCCACAGGAATCGGATTGTCCCTGTATTAAGCATATGGGAAGTAGAGGCTTATGTAGTCAAGCTGTTAACTGGAGTCCTGTAAAATTAAAAGTAAGCTTCAGGGGACCTACAGGTGTTCATTCAGAAGAGCTAGGAAATTTACAGAAATATACCATACTCAAGGGCAATAGACAGATGTCAATTGGATGTGACAGTTTTTGTAGTAGGTTCTGTAGTAGGTCTTCTAATTGTAGGAAATTAATATATTTTGTTAGACGACCATAAAAAAAACCTTTTGACAGGCCCTTGGGGAAACAGCTAAGAGAATAGGAAAAATATTCTTCTGCTTGCTCTCTGTTCCCTTTTTCCTGCTCCTCCAGCATTAAATACCTCCATGTGGAGGTGCTGTGGTCGAGTGGTTAAGTTGCAGGACTATCGATCACAAGGTCCGAGACCCGGTTCGAGACCCACCGCGGCACTAATGTCCTTTGGCAAGACATTGATCTACATTTTGCCACACTCAACCCAGGTGATGTAAATGGGCACCTGGCAGGAATCAGTCTTTTGAAATGCTAGAGCACCGCAATGGCAGCACAGCTAAAGCCGGGGTAATAATCTCCAAGTTTGGAAGCGCTTAGCGATTCTAATGAGCACTATACAGTGCGTCCCAGAAAAAACGAAACCGAGAAGTATCGATGTTTTATCATAACTTAATCACAACCATAATTAATGAATGATACATATTTGGAAAGCTTAGAGTCTCCTCTTTCAGTTGATGCTACTCACGTGATGCATATTTCACGCATGAGTGATTAAAAGCAATTTGAAGGAAGGAAACCAAAAAGTAATTTGGCGGGCGGTATCTGAATTTCAAAGAAAAATTCACATTTCTAGAAAGTTGAGTTTCTGCCCTTTCATATGACACCTCAATCAGGAAAAATGAGCAAGGAATGACAAAGTTCTGTTTGTTTAAAGTAGTGCTTGCATTTCCATAATTTTATTAAACGAATTCGTTTTCACTGGCTGTCTGCCGTATCAATAAACGAAATTAACAAAGGACTTAACTCCGTTTCGTTGACAATCAGCCGTAGACAAGAGTCTTCATGCACGGCTAATTTTCAGCGAAACGGAGTTAAGTCTTTTGTCAAATCTGCTTTTTGCTACGGCAGGCACCCAGTGAAAACGAATTCGTTTGTTAAAATTATGAAAATGTAAGGGCTACTTTAAACAAACAGAACTTTGTCATTCCTCGCTCATTTTTCCTGATTGAGGTGTCATATGAAAGGGCAGAAACTCAACTTTCTAGATATGTGAATTTCTCCTCGAAATTCAGATACCGCCCGCCAACTGTCTTTTTGGTTTCCTTCCTTCAAATTGCTTTTGATCACTCATGCGTGAAATATGCATTATCTGGGTAGCATCACATGAAAGAGGAGACTCTAAGCTTTCCAAATATGTATCATTCATTACTTATAGTTGTGATTAAAATATGATAGAACATCGATACTTCTCGGTTTCGTTTTTTCTGGACGCACTGTATAAAAAACTGAGTATTATTATTATCATGTACATCAATCTACTCTTCTTTTCATCCTCCTTTGTCCATTTAAAGTTTTTCTTCAATATGCATTTCTGCTTCTTTCTTCAGATTGCACTGGATTCACACTGCGACCTGTAGCAGGTCTCTTGTCCTCCAGAGACTTCTTAGCTGGTCTGGCCTTCCGTGTGTTCCACAGCACCCAGTACATCAGGCACCCCAGCAAGCCTATGTACACCCCAGAACCGTAAGTACTCGATCCCACCGCTGCCACTAGGAAACTATAACCAGGGGGGTGTTTCACAAAGATCCTAAGTTGAATTTATCTCTAAGTTAGACTTAAAAATTATGGAAGGCTGTTAGCATCCAGTACATCAGGCACCCCAGCAAGCCCATGTACACCCCAGAGCCGTAAGTACTCGATCCCACCGCTGCCACTAGGAACTATAACCAGGGGAGTGTTTCACAAGGTTCCTAAGTTGAATTTATCTCTAAGTTAGACTTAACAATTATGGAGAGCCATTTGTAGCCTTGAAATTAAATATATTCAAAAGCAAATATTTAAGTATTTTAGACTTCTCATAAATTCCACATCAAGAACATGATATCTCCCATGATAATAGAAAATATGAATGATTAGAATCAACGTTTTATGGCTTTTAAAATAACTTTTACAAAATATTTTCAAAGATGCTAACGGCTTTCCATAATTTTTAAGTTCAACTTAGGATCTTTGTGAAACACCCCCCCCCCCCCCCCCCCCCCAGGCATCATGAAAACGTAAAGTACGGTACAAGTTCACTGACATCACATTGAAACACATGTTAAACTTGATACATGCATTTCTCTTAGTTGTCAGTGAGCTTGTACTTATGACAGTTTTGTGAAAATTTGTCCAGTACATCAGGCACCCCAGCAAGCCTATGTACACCCCAGAGCCGTAAGTAATCTATCCACCGCTGCCACTAGAAAAATGTAACCAGGGCATCGTTTCATGAAATCATCATGAGTACAAGTCCACTGATATTGAAACACATGTTAAACTTGATACATGCCTTTCTATGAGTTGTCAGTGAACTTGTACTTATGACAGTTTTGTGAAATGCTGCCCTGTACATCTGGCACCCCAGCAAGCCTATGTACACCCCAGAGCCGTAAGTAATCTATCCCGCCGCTGCCACTAGGAAAGCGTAACCTGGGGGGTGTTTCATAAAGCTGTTCGTAAAGTTACGCATGACTTTACGGACGACTTGAATATGAGGTGCCAGATAGGATGCCTAAAGTTTTTCCTGATGTTTTAACAAAGTATGATTATATTTTAAATAACCTCAATTAAATTATGGCAAAAAATATACTTTTCAAAAAAATGTTTGTTATGATAAGAATGTTTATCTATATCTGCACAGTTCAACTTTAGTTGATGTAGTTAAAAATTATTTGAGCACTCCATTTGGCTTTTCATATTTAAGTCATTCGTAAAGTCATGCGTAACTTTACGTAAGTACAATTTCACCAATTATTAAGTGTACCCAGTATATTTGACACCCTAATAGACCTATATATACACCCTATCACTGACACCGTAAATAAGTGTAACCGGTAGGTCAGGCAACCTTGTAATCTTATGTACATCCCAATGCTGACAATATAAAAAGTGTTTTCAGTAGATCTGACACCCTAGTAGCCTTATATATACACCCTATCACTGACATCATAAATAAGTGTAACCGGTAGGTCAGGCAACCTTGTAATCTTATGTACATCCCAACGCTGACAATATAAAAAGTGTACCCAGTAGATCTGACACCCTAGTAGGATTATGTACACTGCTGACATCATGAATAGGTGTACTCAGTTGGTCAGGCACCCCAGTAAGGGTATGTACACCACAGAGCTGTTATTACCATGCACTCTTATAGTCCTCTGCTCACACCATCAAGTCTAATAAATCAGGCACCTTAATAAATGACATCATAGAAATAAACCTGGTACATTATGCACTCAAGGATGCCTATGTACCATATACGCTGTCATGTGCTTTGTGAGATGGATGATTAAGAATTTTACACACTTTATCTTGTGTACTTTCAGGGACGTCTGCCATGAGCTTCTTGGTCATGTTCCTCTCTTTGCTGATCCCAAGTTTGCTCAGTTTTCACAGGTGAGTGCCATGGTAATACAGTCAAACCTGCTTTAGTGACCACCTGTCTACAAAGACCACCTGTCTACAATGACCACATTTTTGTTTCCCTTGAAAATGGTTTCTCATTGAAACATGTACTAAATGAACCTGTCTACAAAGACCACTTTTTGTGTTTCCCTTTGGCGGTCGCTATAGACAGGTTTGACTGTCTTTACTTTTTCATAAAACTTTTCCTGGAACAAAGTCTAACAAATGATTGTGTTGCGATTTCGCTTCTATAAGCAATTGTACACATGCATGGTGTCTCAGCTGTATAAATAGAAAATATAATGCAATGATTTTATTCACTTGGTACTAAAATATTTTTTCTGGGTTTTATTTTGTCCATTTCCGTGCCCCTCAAAGCATGTTATAGTGAGTTTACTTCACCATTATTTTAGGTGTGAAATTACATTGTTGAAACCTTTCATTGAAAAACCATCAGTGAAATATAATAGTTTTTATTATAACTTTTATATTAATAACTAGATAAAAACCAGAACAGTAAAATACTTGCGGTTATAGAGTGAATGCATTTATTTTTGTCATCCAACAGGAAATCGGTCTGCTGTCCCTGGGAGCTCCAGATGAGTACATACAGAAGCTTGCCACAGTAAGTCTTTTATTTCAATCTTTCTTTTTGCTAATTAGTTACCCAATATGAACATTGATTCCACCATCCAAAGGTTACACTATTTGAAATCTTTTGCCCACCGGTACTTTCATCCTACCAACCACAACAACTCCTGCTACTTCTATTACTCCCAACCTGGGGAGTCTTTCACAAAGACTAAGATCGACTTTAAGTTGGACTTAACTATGGCAGGTCGGTCATGCCACTGTTTGCTCTCACCATTATGATCTTTAGATAATATTTTTTCCTTTAACCCTATCTAGCCCGGTACTGACGCCCCCCCTCGACATTTTTCGCGATAATTTTTTAACGCAAGAAAATCTTGCACTGAAATTTTGTGACTTTTTTCTTTCGAGTCTTGCGCATCTTTTGAAAGAAATTTTTCGAAAATCGGACCTACCATTACAAAGTCACGTGTCCTTTTGTCTTTGCATGTCAGCCCAAAAATCGCTCATTTTTGTGATTTGTGTACAAAACATATGTAAATCTCATTTTTCAAATAAAGAGATAAAACATTGGTTATTTGGTCTTGTTTATAGTTTAGGTGTTTATTTTGGGGTCAAAATAGTTGAATTATAGTTGGAAATGAAATAAAACAACAAAAACAATAAAATACATAAGTTAAAAAAACAGAGAAATACATAAGAAATTATCAAAACAATAGATAACATAAGGAATAACCCTGGTTTTTCAATTTTTTGTGTTGCATTATTATTCCAAATGGTCTAACAAATATATGTAGTGAGAAAGAATGCTTAAATATGAATAATGTCTGATTTATGGGCCAAAATGTGAATTTGATGACCTTATTTGCATAAATTACCATAAATATGCAAATGAGTGAATTTTCAAAAAATTGAAATTACCATAGTATTTATTTATTTATTTATTTATTTATTCCGTTTTATTTAAACAGGGTAGCCCCGTCAGTAATCAAAGTACTGTTTTCCAGGGGGCCCTGTACACAAATGAACATATATGAAGAAACAAACTACTTGAACAATATAAACATCATGGAAAACATCAATACGTAGCAACATATAACAGAAATTCTATACAATTCTATAGATATTCTATATAACAAGTATTCTATACACTTCACTTGACATGTATGCAAATTTTCGCGGCGATCTGTCGTTTCACGGCCGAGATCATAAGGCGGGCCTTATAAGCCCCCCCCCGGGCTATGCAGTTTCAAAATAGCCCGGACTAAATAGGGTTAATAATGAATGAATTAACAAATTAAGTAAATTCTGTAGATTTGTGACCATGATTTGTACGTCCCTTGAGAGACCAATGCCAGTAAATGATGAGAGCAAACAGTGGCATGAACGGCCTGGCATAGTTAAGTCAAATTTAAATGCAATCTTAGTATTTTTGAAACACCCCCCTGGACACTTGATTCCTTCAAAATCTCATAGAGCAACCACTCTGTTAAAACCACCTTGATAGAAGCTTAAACTATATATATATGATTATTTTCTTTGTCTGAATACAGTGCTATTGGTTCACTGTTGAGTTTGGACTGTGCAGACAGAACGGGCAGGTCAAAGCTTACGGAGCCGGACTCTTGTCTTCGTTTGGTGAACTGAAGGTAATTCTTCATAATAAATTCTATCGTTGAAGTCATTAAAGACGCAAAGTAGCAGGCTTTCGTCGGGAATTCAACACCATTCGTGTGTTAACCCAATAAAGGTGTGTCGATCACCAGGAATAGCCTTCAGTTTTATGACCAAACTGCCTTATGTAATGCTTTTCATTTTCCACCAATCGCCCCATATGGAAAACGCATCATCTTACCTTTCCCTCTCACCCGAAGACTCTCCGAGAGACTAGGGAGTATTTCTTGATGGGACCACAAGTTTGCTGTGTGCAAGACTTATACACCCACAAATATTAATTCCACCAAGTCTGTTGTCAGCGAATAATGACGTACTACACATGGAAGCCGACTACCATCTCCCTTTAAGTGAATTTCCCTAGTAGACATTTATATCATATACATTTTTGTAATCCAGCCAGCTATGTAATATATTTGTTAAATGTTCTCAGAATTTCATGACATGGTACTGCCTGCCTGTACATTTTAAAATCTGTTTATCAGTTTATTATTTTTGAAGAGAGATATAAAATAATTTGACTTACGTAACTCGCTGATCTTGGATGTGGTTGGCAACAAATGGACACAAAAATAGTCATTTAATCAATCTGTGTTGATCAATATTTTGGAAAATTGATAATCAAGACATCCATTTAAAGGGATATTTGAGTTCGTGCTTCAGACTGCAAATGCCTTCAAAGTGCATGGTTATTGATCTTATTCTTATTTATGACTTTTCTAGTGCCCTCTTAGGACCTACAATTGCTATGAAATAAATTTTAGACCCCAAAATGTGTGAAATTTAGCAAATTCGATCATACCAATTCAGCTCCACTTTCAAAAAAATACAGTGACCGTTAATTAATTAACTAATTCATAATAAAAATACACAGGCCTGCTGGTTGTGCGTATTAAAACCAACACAAAAACATTGGCATTGGCTTGAATATAGCGTTTAAGGCGCTATCATGTTTATTTATCAGCTAGTTCAAATTATCTAATATTTGTGGTGGTACACAAATATTAGAAATGGTTATATTTATGGATATTTCAGCCGTCTCTGAACAGATTTTGAACAAACAAAGATGATTTTGTCATTTAAATTATATGTTCTTTCAAATTTGACACTCAGTTTTTCATTATCTCACAAAAAATATTTTGGTGTAGCTCCCACTGCAACAAAACTCAACTATCCTTTTAACAATAAATTCATGGACAGTTCAAACAAGAAAGGCACTCATTGCACTCTCATTTTTTTCTCACTTGCAGTACTGCTTGTCTGACGAGCCCGAGATTCGACCTTTTGACCCCGAAAAGACGGCAGTCACAGACTATCCCGTCACTAAGTTCCAGCCCATCTACTACCTGGCTGAGAGCTTTGAAGATGCAAAGGAAAAACTCAGGTAAAGTATCTGCTCTTAGAAGTATTTGGTGATATGGTTATGAAGGGGGGATAGAGTTAATATAAAGTGAGATAAACAGGTACAGGTAGAAAGTGAGAAAAGAGGGGGATAAAGTGATAGAAAATGAGATGTAAAGGAAACTCTCAGGTGAAGCTTCTGCTCTTGAACTTATCTGGTGATTATGAAAGAAATTTGGATGTGAGGGAGACATGAAATAAAAAGGAGAATGAGAGAGGGAGAGAGATTTTAAGACAGAGGTAAGAAAAGCTGAGAAAAAAGTGATATAGAGAACATATGGGGAGATAGAGGGAATTAGAAAGAGAGAGATTGAGCAAGAGATTTACTTGGGCAGAGTAGCAGGGGTAGACATGTGATTTGGTATTTATTTTCAGTTGATAATGTACATGGACTTTAAGGTGTTGTCTGGGCTCCATTAACTGATGTATTCCCTGCACTTTAAGAGGGTAAGAGAGAGAGAGAGAGAAATAAATTAAGAGAGGGAGGAAGAGAGAGGGAGGGGAAGAGACATGGACAGAGAGAGAGAGAGACAGACAGACAGACAGAAGACAGACAGGCAGGCAGGCAGGCAGGCAGGCAGACAAACAGGCAGACAAACAGGCAGACAAACAGGCAGACAAACAGACAGACAAACAGACAGACAAACAGACAGACAAACAGACAGACAAACAGGCAGACACACAGACAGACAAACAGACAGACAAACAGGCAGACACACAGACAGACAGGGAGAGAGAGAGAGAGAGATAAAGATAGAAAAAGAGAGAGAGAGAGAGAGAGAGAGAGAGGGGGGGGGGGGGGGGTGTGGCAAGGCAGATATGCTGCAAAGAACTTGAATATTTGTAAATATTGTAAATTAATTCATGCTGTCCATTTATTTCCCACATGTTTCTTCTTATTTCTTTGAAATGGAAATGTAGAACATGGGCTAAGAAGATTGAACGGCCATTCAGTGTTCGCTACAATCCCTACACCCAGTCTGTAGAAGTATTGGATCAGAAAGAATCGCTCAAAGATATGGTCACCAGCATCAAAGGTAATTATGAGAAAATACTTTGATAGACAATTGAATGATAGTAGGATTTGTAGATAGATAGAAGAGTAGATGTTTTGAAAGTTACTTGATAATAATTGATTGATGAAGATATGGTCACCAACTTGAGATAAAAACGTACCAACTATTGATAGATAGTTAATTGATGGATAGAAGAGTAGATGTTTTGAAAGTTACTTGATAATAATGAATTGATGACCAAAATCTGAGATAAAACGTACCAAATATTGATAGATATTTGAATGATAGAAGGATTTGTAGATAGATAGGAGAGTAGATGTTTTGAAAGTTACTTGATAATTATTGATTGATGAAAGATATGGTCACCAACCTGAGATAAAAACGTACTTAATATTGATAGATATTTGAATGATAGAAGGATTCGTTGATGTATAGAAGAGTAGATGTTTTGAAAGTAACTTGATAATAATTGATTGATGAAAGATATGACCACCAAAATCTTAGATAAAAAGTGCCAAATATTGATAAATAGTTGAATGATAGAAGGATTCGTAGATGGATAAAGAGTTGATGTTTCAAAGGTACTTGATAATAATTAATTGATGACCAGAATCTGAGATAAAATGTACCAAATATTGATAGATAGTTGAATGATAGAAGGATTCGTTGATGGATAGAAGAGTAGATGTTTTGAAAATTACTTGATAATAATTGATTGATGAAGATATGGTCACCAACCTGAGATAAAAACGTACCAACTATTGATAGATAGTTAATTGATGGATAGAAGAGTAGATGTTTTGAAAGTTACTTGATAATAATGAATTGATGACCAAAATCTGAGATAAAACGTACCAAATATTGATAGATATTTGAATGATAGAAGGATTTGTAGATAGATAGGAGAGTAGATGTTTTGAAAGTTACTTGATAATAATTGATTGATGAAAGATATGACCACCAAAATCTTAGATAAAAAGTGCCAAATATTGATAAATAGTTGAATGATAGAAGGATTCATAGATGGATAAAGAGTTGATGTTTCAAAAGTTACTTGATAATAATTAATTGATGACCAAAATCTGAGATAAAACATACCAAATATTGATAGATAGTTGAAGGATTCGTTGATGGATAGAAGAGTAGATGTTTTGAAAGTTACTTGATAATAATTGATTGATGAAAGATATGACCACCAAAATCTTAGATAAAAAGTGCCAAATATTGATAAATAGTTGAATGATAGAAGGATTCATAGATGGATAAAGAGTTGATGTTTCAAAAGGTACTTGATAATATTTAATTGATGACCAAAATCTGAGATAAAACGTACCAAATATTGATAGATAGTTGAATGATAGAAGGATTCGTTGATGGATAGAAGAGTTGATGTTTTGAAAGTTACTTTCATGAGAATTAGTCGATGAAAGATATGGCCACCAAAATTGAAAATAAGAACGTACCAAATATTGATAGATGGTTTAAAGGATTTGATAATTTCTAGATACATGTAGATTAACAGACATATGAATAGAATTGTGTACAGCTTAGCCATGTTTTGGGAGAAGCTTGGGAGTGTTTTGTAACATCATTAGTGCAAGTATTCTTATCACTCTACTTTATCTTATATGGATGTGTTGTGGTCTAGTCGATGCTTCACCAGATTGTGGATTAAATGTTTCACGGTTTGAGTCCGAACACTGCACTAATGTCCTTTGGCAAGATGTTAATCAACATTTGCCTCACTCAACCCAGGTGTAAATGGGTACTTGGCAGGAATTAATTCCTTGAAATGCTAGAGCGCCATGATGGCAGCCATGCTAAAGCCAGGGTAATAATTATTGAGTGCCAGGAGTGTCTAGTCTGACACACGTGACTGCTATACAAGAACCCACTATTAATATTTTTATTATTATTCCTTTTATTATTGTTTTTTTTATTCATTTAAATGTATTTATTTACCTCGTTTACCAGGTGAACTGAGCATTTTGACCGAGGCCTTGGACAAGATCCATTAGAGATGGAGGGGTGAGCAAGATATCCATTTAAGAGGGACCAAAGTTCCAAACAAACAAACATGTATGAATTACATGTAATGAGAGCACAAACTAGATAGATCTTTCATTTTTGTAATCGATTGACAATCCCCATACAGCTGTACTAATAATTTTACATTTTGAAGAATTTTCGGTGTATTAACTTTGACACAGCATTCTCAATGTTGTTTGCCTGAAATAATAGAATGAATTACTGAAGTCAAAGAATGGAAAGAATAATCATCATGTACATACATGTACTTTTTTCTTTTAAATGTATATTATTATCTCTTGTTATTTCTGTAACTGTTTTTAAAATAATGTAATATGAATGTAATAAATTCATTCATCCTTAGAACTGGATAGGTAGCAAAACTGAATTATATCTTCACTGTAAAGCCTGTCTGTACTAGTTTGGCCAGTGGGGATTAGACCTCCCTGCAAGGTCACTGACAGGTGGTTATCTCAACAAACCAGCCCTCAATTAACATAAGAAAAAGGGGATCATGCGGGACCAACAGGCATTATTTGCTATATAGAGGGCGCAAGTAGCTATACAGTGGGGCTTTAATTGTACTGTTGGTGAGATGGATAAGACAAATTTGTATACATTCATATTTTTTTATTTAGTAAATATATTTTTGGTGGTAGCATCTTTATTCATATTCCATATTTTCCAATGGTGTGCTGAATGAATAGGCTGAACAATATAAGTCTACAACAAACATTCCTGGCAAAAAGGTGATAGATAAATCACAAATATTTGAAAGGCTTATAGCTGTAAATAACGAAACATTTTACTGTTTTTATCAAATACATATCATGTAGGTTATACATGTATTCTTCTATATTATGTTCATATACTTTATACCATATAGTGCTTTATCAGATCAGCATTCAGATATATGTAAATTACTTCAATATCGCTTTAAGAGAAACAAAACACGTACTGTGTATTTTGTATATTCCCTTGAGGCAATATTTGCTACAATTACATTATATTACAGAATTCTTTAAAAATAAATTTAAGTCTGTTTTGTTGTTGGTGGTTTTGTGTGTGGTTTTTATCAGGCTGATAGAATTGTAGTTTGCAGCTTTATATTCATTATATCAACTAAATTTTGTTGCGCAGCTGTATTTTTAGCAGCTAAAAATTCATTAATCATTAAAGATATGCATATCCATTACAAAATCCTTCTGTCCAAGTGATAAGTGACTTGGATTTAAAAAAAAAGAGTTTGCATATTTGTATTCAAACTTATGATTTTGATGAAATGAACCATTATGTTCTGTTCCATCTAGGAGGTTAAGTCCTCGGGCTGTATGCTCATTGATCAGTTTATATCTTGGGGCAAACTGATTCAATTTCAATTCAATTTCAAATTCATATTCAAATATTAGGTTCCAATTTCAAATACAATTCCAATTCCAATTCATATTCATATTCCAATTCATAATCAAAGACCAATTCAAATGCAAATACAAATTCAAATTCAAGAATCCAATTTAGATTTAAAATCCAATTTTTAATTTAAATTTCAATTCCAAATTTCCCCTTGTTGACAGGGTTTATACAATTGTAACCCATTGGCTACTGGAACCTGGTGGCCCCTGTATGAACCCTATGGCAATGAATGAATCCAGTAGTCAATGGTTAAGAAAGTTATGGTGTTAGCGGTAGAGCAGGGATCTTGGGTGATTCAACATTTGTAATGATGGCAAATTGGCAATCGATCTTGACTTTGGTTTATTTCATCAAAGATATAGAGTTAGGATTAGGGTTGCCATTTGGTTTTAGGACAGTCTTGAAACCTTTAGTACCAAAACAAGTCCCTTGGATAGGAAGTTAAATGTTATAAGTCAAATGGTCACTTGTCCAACAACTGTATAGAGTACCTGTTTTCTTTGAAGTCAGACAAAATAAGTCATCAAACAACATTTTGTTACAGTGTGGTAATATTTCCATGCAGATTTCTGTTGATAAATATTTATGTTGATACTTTTTAAGCAGAAGACTCAAAGTATTTAAATTGTAATTCGGTAATACTTGTAACCTTATTGTCCTAGTTTTAGCCTTGTGACTAGTTTTCTTGTCAATCTTTTATCGTAAAATAACACCAGATTATTATATCAATGTATATCATGTATTCTTTTCATAACATATTTGTGTATTCAACTATTCATAACTGAACAATTGCACTAAATATTGTATTTCAAATATTAGAAAATCTAATATCATGTTTTCATATTCGCTCTATATTTGAAAAGTTTAAACATGTACAATAGAAATATATATCACATAGCCTACATGTATATTTTTATATCTCTTTCAATATGATATTTGTGGTGTATATTTGTAATATTCCTGCATGCATCTTTTAACATGTTCTATATACAATCATTGCTTTAAATTTGCCTGTAGGGTTGTTCACGGTTATGAATTCCTATTTTTTTTTAAGCTTTAGTGTGCTTCTCTATGTGTGTTTGGTGATGTCTTTTCTTATTTTACTAGTCAAGAAAATGAAATAAAATAAGGAGATATGATAGAATTTATAGGGAAAATACTGAATGCAAAAAGGAATACGGAGATTCCATCATTACAGATGCAGGCCTACAGTCAATATTATTCATTCCCTTACCCCCCCCCCCCCCCCAAAAAAAAAAAAGTATGTGAATAAAATGTATTTGTCCCTATTTATGTTTTTTGAAGAATTTAACATATTAAAGCTTATATATAAAGGTATTCAACAACGTCCCTAATTCAACTATTCCACCTTTGATTCTTGAGTTACCAAAAAACGCAATGAACATGAAATGTACAAGGGCTATGAATAATTCAGTTCTTTGTTATGTACAAAATGTTGACAGACATATTTTTATGGAGCGATGAATTTTGATAAGCTGTCCCAAACTTTCAATGGATTCGAGCACTGGTATTCATAGGCATCCTGAAAATCAGGAAAAATAAGGAATTTACATGTGATCCAAGCATCAAGGCAGTCTCTTTTATTTGGTTTCTTTTCCAAAACAGCATGTCCACTGGATGATTGGTGGATTTTATTGAAGTAAAATTTCTCGATTAATGTTTATGTTTAAAACTCTATCAGGGAATTTTTGTTTCATTTCAATGCACGGGACCCAGTAGTATTTTTCTCGTATCCGTCAGTTTGTCGAATAGATCTGAACTGGTTTTAAATGAAAATGACAATCGGTAATAGAGGTATGGGTTTTGAAAATAATTCATCACTGCCTGATTTTACTCCTCAAATTGGCGGTATACATTCACGAGAATTGCCGTCCTACAAGTACTTGTCTAAAATATTTACCTTGTATTCCGTATACATATGAAAATCATATTATGTATACAGACATGGATATGATTTGTAACATAATCCGAAGATTGCACCACTGTTTATATTTAGGCGAAATTTTTATTTAAATGCTTTTCCGTTCATTTCAATCATTAATAATTCCTATAGTTATGCGTTAATGTAACTATGTTTGCCATTTTGGGTTTGTTTCAGCATTAAACATTTTACAATCCACTTTTGTTTTAGTATTTGATTTGTTATGCTTGTTCCAGAGAGAGAGAGTGGGAGGGAGGGAGACCGAGAGAGAGAGAGAAAAAAAATAGAGAAGGAGAGAGAGAGTCGGACATACAGAAAGAAAGAACGAGGGAGAGAGATTCAGACAGACAGATATAAAGAAAGAAAGAAAAAGAGAGAGAGAGAGTCATGCAGACAGAAATAAAGATTTAAGGGAGAAAGAGAGAGAGAGAGTCAGACAGACATACAGAAAGAAAGATATGAAAGAGGAAGAGAGTTTCAGACAGACAGACGGAAATGAAGAGAGAAGAAAGGAAAGGGAAGGAGACAAGGAGAGAGAAAGAGAGCGAGATTTAAAAAAAAAATGGAGAAAGTGAAGAAAAAGAGCAAGGTACTGGTAGAGAGAAAGAAAAACAAATATTCATAGAAAACGCGACTCTTAAATGAAAAAGGAAAGTTTTTGATATAAGAAGATGTACAGTTATGAAAAAGGAAGTTAACATTATTTTGGAAAAGGAAGAAAAAGATTTTCGGACGTTCCGGAAGCTTCCAGTTCTGCGTTCCTAGTGATCAGCCATCCTGTTACATAAGTTCATTACACCCCATACAGTGGACAGTGGTTTGGTAACGTCACACTGTGCGGACAAAAGCGGCTATATTAAAACGTCATATTTGTACGACAAAAGACTTCATTATTTTGTTTTAGCGCCAAACAATGGCGTGATTTTTAGAACAAATAAATCACTAACACATATGTGACAAGGAGGTCATAGGACTGAGATTGCTTCTGCTATGACGTCATAATAATTAACAATTTCAAGATGACGTATCGAGAAAAGAATGGCTAAGAAATGCGGGGGTTTCTTAGCCAGACAGAGAGAGAGAGAGAGAGCGAGCAGCTGAATAACAAAAACCCTTTCCATATACATGTATAATGGAATGACCTCTGCCATTTTGACTTCGGTAGCCCATTTTAATGTGCTAATTAGGACAATACACTGACCATGACGTGAATACAATTGATGCGGCGGGAAAGTGATGACGAAATAAATTAGTATGTTGACGTTAAATAATTTGGTCTCTGCTGGTCATTTTGTACAACAGTTAAAAGTATTTGAAGCTTTTTCGGCGCTAGTTCAGAAGTATATCCAAAATTTGACCCGTAACTCCGGCGTGGAGATACCCTACTAAAACATACCCAAAATGAAGTAAATTTTCATCAAATGTCCAAATAAAGGTCATGATTTAAAAGTCGATATGTTTGTCACCTGTTTCGTGTCAATTTTCTTATCTTTTTCGGAGTATTTTTCCTAAAAACGAAGACTTATAATTTGCATTGAGACAAGGATGAAGCATCGAGAACGTTATAATGAATTGCTTCTTTCTCTAATAATTAAATGAAACGTCATAGCTTTGCGCTTCGCGTGGGAGGGGCGAAACAAGAATTAAGAATCGAGAACTGTACAACGCATCGCCTTCTTTTTCTAATAGTTTAATGAAGTGTCAAAGGAGGAAAACTGAAAAATAACTTAGTTCCTGTCCCAGGGTTTATAGGTTAAATTTGTAGATATTGGAACATTGGCATTAATATTTTGTCGGTAATTGGTGGCTAGTTTTGTCGTAAATCGGTGGCCTCTACAACCCCAACCCCCCCCCCCACACACTGTGCAGCAACGAAGCATATACAACGTCTCACGACGTGACAGATCACTTTTCTCTAACTTCTAACCAATCAGAAGGCCTCGTTTTGTCCAGGTAGTGCCGGTGGATATTAATGCCACATTGTTTTAAAATCGTTTCAGTAATTAAGTCCATTGGCTGCATGTTTCTCTTGCAAAAAATGTTTGAACTAACTATAACAATCCCATTTTCATTCAAATTTAATTTTAAAATGTCTTGGTTTGTAACTGTCTCTTATTACCCACACATGTAGGTAATTACAGACCTTTGGTGATGACGTCATTAATCATTGTTATTATATTAATCAGTTACATTATGACCACAATTTTGTTACCAAATAAAGAGAAGAAGTTACTGAAGAGAATACAAAAACTTTCTGTATGTGTAACATTTTCATGTTTATGTAAATTATGCAAATGTGCTTAAGGGTCTCCAATTCCCCACACCTACCCTTTAAACCTGAACTCTTTTTTTTAAATTATTTATTTGAAACTATTAAGAAATTCTTTTTTAGGTATATGTAGCCTATGGTGTGAAGGGGTGTACCTCCAACGAGCTATATGATAACTCACTCTCACTCTCACTTTCTGGGCCTCTAGGGAGAACAGAGCCATTTAACGATGGCTCTGAATAATTATTCCAGCCGTTTTTAATTCTTGATTTGATTTATATTATTTTATAAGTCGTATTCTTGTAGATCTATGCATTTGAATTTGTATACGGCAACAAAAACAAAACCAAACTAAACTCTGCCCCCCCCCCCCATTTACATTATTAGCCAAAACTCTTCTTCCCAAGCAGCATCCAGAATTCGACGAACATTTTCAAAACCTCATGAATATTTACACGAATTTCGATTTCAAACTATGCGGAGACGGGAAGATAATAAGCCTCAGCCAATGGCGAGGCCCCTCAGAGTTGGGCGAACACTCAAGCACCCTTTTCCGATGCAGCCCATAGGCGCAATATCGATTAGCGCGCGGCCTCACGGGTTATTAATT
>JAVYIG010011148.1:0-63037 GCA_035222895.1 Strongylocentrotus droebachiensis | reverse complement strand
CGTCTATGAAAAAAGGGGAGGGGTACGTTGACACACAACGATGCTTCAGTCATCCGCCTGGGTGATATTCGAACCAAAGACTTTTGGGCCGACAGGCAGACGCTTTACCGACTGAGCAAACTCGCCTCCTAGTCCTCCTACTGTCTACCGACTAGACTCTAGATTATTTACATTTCTATTTAATTCTAACTTTTACTAAAAACTAAAGTCTAGTGAAATCTTAACTCCAGGGAGCTCCGCCTTCGCAGGCCGGAGGCGGAGCTCTCTGGAGCATACATAGCATGAAGTTAGTGAAATCTAAACACTGTTTGGGGTTTTGCAGTTTACTGCAGGAGTTGTTGTTTCGGCTGTTTACAGCTTAGCCTGCCCTTGAAATAAAAATGGAATTTTCGATTCTAAATGTATTAAATCCGACAGCCAAGTCCGGATAACAGCAACGAATGACAGTACTAGCTAGTACTAGTATTATTAGTAGATCTACTACTACAGTATACCACTCCAGCAAAACATAGACTGATATAGACCGAAAGCTTCTGTCGCTGATATCGACGGTTGTTCCGCTGAAATTGCATCTGGCTCCTCTGACCGCCTCTATACATAGACTGAAGTACATGTACGTCCTATGGGGAATAAGTGGAACAAATTGTTCGGTTCGGCCGGACAGCGACGAGATTATCACTCTTTACATCCTCATATATTCACTTTGGCTGCAATATTACATTGGATTATATTAACAAAATTAAAAAATAACACAGAAATATTTACTTTGACTACGATAGCTTGCTCATTTAGATCCTAAATTAATTATTAATCCGAGAAAGTCTCGTAATCAACATGATTCGTTGTCAGCCATCTTGGTTTTAGTTGATGAATATTCTTTTTTTTTCTTTCGAACGTCCGATAGCTACGTACGAATCAGCCCGGCTTGACCCAGTGACATATGAATATTCATAAACCCAATATTAAACGACTGCTCTGATTGGACATTGGCTATGTTTTGGTAGGTTGACCCGGAAATATATCGGCCGGGTCATGTCATAGATTACCAGTATGAATGCATGAACGTACCGTTTCACGGTTCTGAGATTTACAAACAAATGGATAACTCATACACGTAAGTCCGTAAATTTCGCATTTGGAAATAAGTCATTTAAAAATTGAAAACTGTGAATAGGAGAAAAATATACATATAGGGTCTAGATCTACTCTAGTTTTTTTTTCTATCTGCTTTATAAATCAGGAAATTAGATCTAAATATAGAAAATCGGGGGAGAAGATTTCCGATTAAAAAGAGGTACAGAATAGGCCCAATCTACCCCCCCCCCCCCCTGTGCGAGTCGTCTGTGTATGGGGAATGTCAACAAATGCCAGTTTTATTTAAGAAAAGACCCATATCGATCAGACGGTTATTTCTGTCTAAGACTGATAGAGAGTCAATGCTAATGCGTATTGACCTTGGCTATTTAGCACTGCACTAGTACGTGTTAATACTTAAATAGGCAGAATTGCACACACAAATAGTCCATAAGCACATAACAAACAAATGCACGCAATAAAGACGATGCGAAGTGGCTGTTGAGCAATTTTGACAGTAAGCCCACGCTTAAAAATAAAAATAAAAAATTATTCTTTCTAACATCTGTAGATCTAGTCTAAGTTTAAACAAATGTATTTTAGTATTTTTAGATCTAGGCTGTCGTATCTTATCTGTCTATAAATACGAAGGTAACTGCGCATCCATCGTACTCCGCTCACAATTATAATGAATACAGCTACGCCATTATTCTCGTTTCTAAGCTTTCTTTATTCTGCCGGAGAGGGCAGAATAACACTGTTTCGTACAGTTTCTGATGGACATATAGCAAATATCACATTACTACATAGGCTACTGCTATTTAGTCTAGGTCTAGACTAGATCTAGGTGTCATCAATTGTCACTAAAGTACCGATTTTAAGTGAAATCAGCTAAATTTTGTACAGTGATGTGTGAAATGTTGAGAATCAATAGCACAGCTTTTAATACACAGCCAGGATAGTAATGCAGCTATGTGTAAGGCAGTATACCTCATCTCAGTAGGCCGTAGGGACTGTTACGAAAATGCCCGGGAGTTCTAGGGCGGGCGCTACTCGCAGCTTCCCCTCTCGGCTCGCGCCTGAAATTTGAAAATTAGGTCTAGACCTACTCACACACGAGCTCTCCGAATCAATCTTTGTTTTAACCGCTGGAAAAGTATTCAAATATCAAAAACCACATAAATATCGACTTATGAATACGGAATTACGGAATAAATATGACATGTACTTACAGGATTCTTACAGAAAACCGTGCCAAGCACCGAAGTTGGGTTCTTGTCGCAGATAAAGTCTATAAATATAGCCTTGTAGTCTAGTTGTATAGGCAGCTGCAGACGACTTACTTACTTACTGCCCATCATGCCTCCTGTCACATAGGGCAGCAACAAAAGTCTTCCACTCCTTCCGATCATGGGCCAGTCTTTGGATGTTATCCCATGTGTGGTTCACGTCTTTTATCTTCCCTTCCACAGTTTTTCGCCAAGTGTTTTTAGGTCGTCCCCTCTTTCTTTTGCCTTCTGGTGTCCAGTGGAGGGCTTTCTGTGTGATGTCATCTATGTATTTTCTATCTATGTCCGATCCATCTCCACCTTCTTCTCATGGCAATGCTCTCCATGTTGTCTTGATGGCATTGGGCATACCGTGCTTCATTTGAAATGGTGTTTGACCAGAAAATGGGGCATATTGTTCTCAGACTCTTTGTGTAGAAGACCGATAGATTATTGAGGTCGTTTTTCGTCATTCTCCAACATTCAGAGCCGTACAGGAGAGTAGAAAGGACACAGCTCTGGTACAATTTTAGCTTGGTCTTGGCGTTGTACTGCTGTGATCTCCATATATTTAATTGAGCATTCTGAGTGCATTTCTGGCTTTATTAAGACGGTTCTTAATGTCTTTGCCTGCGCCTCCATCGTTCCTTACAGTGCTGCCAAGGTAAGTAAACTCCTCAGTTATAGGTAGGTCTTCCCCGTTTGCTTGTATTGGTAAAGGGTCCGAGATGTTCAGGGTCATCACCTCTGTTTTCTTTCGGCTGATCTTCAAGCCAATTTGCTGGGCAAAATCACGGAGTCTGGATGTTTTCTCTTGCATATGCTGATGGGTGTGTGAAAGTAGAGCGAGATCATCTGCAAAGTCGAGGTCCTCAAGTGTAGAAAAGAGGGTCCATCTCATGCCCCTTTTTGGGTCTTCAGTTGCCTGTCTCATCACCCAGTCTATGGTGATATTGAAGAGCAGTGCTGCCATCACACATCCTTGCCTAACTCCAGTCTTCAATTGGAACTTATGTTTACTGTTTCCTACTCTGCATGTGAAGTTTGTGTAAAAGCTCTTAATTGCAAGAACTAGCTGCTCTGGTATCCCATATTTGCGTAGTATTCTCCAAAGGCTGTCTCGGTGGATGCTATCGAATGCTTTTTCAAAGTCAACAACATTTATATAAAGTTTCCTCTGCTGCAGACGACGGCGAAGCAAAAATATAGCGCGACAGAGCAATTAGACTCGTTCGCGAACTATTAATAAATGATTGACTATATCAACTTCTTATTAGTTTTATGAAACAAATTTTTACTTCTATCGCAGATTGACTTCTTAATTAGATGTGTTATAGATATCAAATTTGTTATAGTATTTCGATTCTGAGTTTAATGCTGCGGATATATTCGTAAGATTTCTGGTACATTTGAGTCTTGAACAAGACTATTCAGACGCTACCGCGTAGAAACTGTTATTAAAGAAAAAAATCCGCAATTGTCAATGACTGCTTTGTATCGATCACGTTGTCATTTAAGTTGTAGGCAGTTTTTTTGTTAAAGTTCTGTTTCAAAGGGAAAGAATTATCTTCATAAGCCAAGTCGAATTTAGAAGAATGTTAGATGGTGCAGATGTACAGCTCGAGACTATACAGTGATACTTACAAGAAGGTAGTAGTCAGTATTTAGAGAAAGATAGAGTACTAATGGTGGTGATATAATAATACTGATAATGAATATGATAATGATGACGATAATTTTAATAATAATAATAACAACAATAACAACTTACAATAATGATGATAAACCATATGTTTGAGGATTGGAGCTTTTATGTCACTTCAATTCAGTTCGCACCATTTGACAGTTGTGGTTAAATTATTCTCTCGAAAAATTGAAAAGCGGAACTACAATTCATCGCCCCAGAATTAATACTGCTTGAACACTGTTAAGATGAACGCTGAGGATCATTTACAAGAAACATGTTAGCATATGCCTCACAATTAATTGTGCTGAAAATAAAGTCTATTGAGGGGGTGCATTAAACAAAAACATATGGAGATAATGAATAATAATATATGCAAGGTAAAAAAAAAATATATATTATATGTACACCCGATACCAATACAGTAAAGTAAGCTATCATAGCAGGATACCCAAAGTGGGTCAGTAATATCAAAGCAGAATATATAATCTGCAACCAAGGTGACAAAGTTGCAATAGTAATGTACTAGAACTATTGTCACCTGGGTTAGAGTTATAGAACAGTAGTAAACTGTAGGATTGAGTAATTGTTGCGCCCTGATAGTACACTGGTCTGATGAGTTTTCTTTACTCTAGAATTTATCTATTTTCAATCGCATGAGCAATGCAAATATAAATGATATAAAATAAAACGCGTGCATGCTCCTCTGTATAGGCTTTTCATATTGTTTAATGTTCACTTATTAATTTAGATTTTGTTGGCACTGACATAACTTTTTTTAATTCATTTTTTATATTTTTTAGGGGGTAGGGGCAATGCATCATGCAGGCATAAACAACGAGTTAAGCATGACCATAGCTTTGAAAGAAACTAGTGGTAAAGAGTACCAATTCATCACCAAAACAAAGGTTGTAGTGAAGTTAGGACTTTCATTTGTTCATAGGCCGATTGTTTAACACTTTTAAAGAGCTATACATTGATATTACCCCTATTTATAGACCCTCGATTAACATAAAAGTGTCTTGTGAGTAGACTATTACTACCTCAGTAACTACTTTAATATCATCTTGATTACAGAGTTGCAACAGTAACGCACTGCTCCTCTTTATCACCTCGGTTATAGTGAGGGCACAGTATCGAATTGTAGGAATGAGTCATTTTTGCGCCCTGGTAGAAAAGTAGCTTTGTCTATAATCCAGACTGCGCTTTTCCAAATCGCATTAGCAAGAATAATATGAATTGTTCCACTTTGTCACAAGTTGTTTTAATAATTAACGTAGCTTTTGTGTGTGTGGATATGTGTGTGTGTAGGCCTATGCATGCATAATATCGAATATGACTTAACAAACACTTAAGCAAGACATAATAGCATTGGAAAATGTATGTGGACGATTGTGAATACAAACGTGAAACTATACAGTAGGTTTGCGGTTGCACCATGTGTGTGAGAGAGAGAGAGGTATGAGGAGTCCTGAACAGGACTCTGACTCGGTAATCTTTCTTGGAGGAGTGTAGTCCTGAAAAGGACTGTTTGTTATCTTTCTTGGCATATAGTTCTCAGGAGAACTATAGCGCTTGGAGAGGATGAGTGGCTCGACGTTTCGAACAGGTTGACTATCCGTCGTCAGGAGTGGGGAATAGCTGGCGTGCGTGAGCTTAAGTCACCGGTGTGCGGACGTCAGGGAAAAATAGGTGACCGTATGTCCGCTTGAGTCATCGGGGAGTGGGCATGGATGGTCGGCTGGTAATTCGTCTGACTATCCGTCTGGGCTGGAGTTTCCGGGTTGCGGACTTAGGAGAGTTTCGAGTCGATGAGTGGGGTGTGTTGTCGGCGAGACGCTGTGTGTGTCCCCGACGTAGGCGGCGTTGTAGTCTGTTGTCGTCTGCTGTGCAGTGTAGCTGCGAGGCTGGCGGCTGCTTTAAGGGTTCGGCGGGTGGCGGTGGTTGATGTACGGGTGTCTGTCGGGGTGGTGATACCTCTCTCTCTCACACACACATGGTGCAACCGCAAACCTACTGTATATCTACATCACCATGCAAGCCGACACTTACAAGCAGCATCTAAACGTGAAACTGTTGATGATTCTATATCTAGTTATTTTGTTGGTGTTTATTTATTTATTTATTACTTATTTGGCACAGGCATACCGATTTTTGGGGGAAATGTTTCAGTACATGCAGGGCAAATGAATAAAGAATGATCATAGCTTTGAAAGAACCTAAATTTAAAGAGTAACAATATATTACCATCAAATTGTTTGTTGTATGGGTTCCATTTGGTCAAAGGCCTACAATATGAAAGAAATATGAGCTATATAGAGATATTGCACATATTTATACACCTTCGATTGACATAAAGTTGTCTTGTGAGTAGACTACTACTTCTTACTTTAATGTTATCCAGATTACAAAGTTGCCACAGTAACGCACTGTTCCTCTTTATCACCTGAGTATTATAGGCCTAGTGTCTCTCCTTCTTTCCTCGCCCCTTCTATTCTCTCGATTCCTCATCCCCATTCTCCTTCGATTTTCGATTCTCCCCTGCCCCCCCCCCCCCCTCCCATGCACACCCTCAGCCATTTCCCTCTCTTCACCGTAAACCCAATCACTTTTCCCATCCTCTCTAAACTCATTCTTCCGCCGGCTTGCTCATCCCTCCCCTTCTCCCCTTGCCTTACCGCTTCCCCTTTCTAGCTCTCTGTTTACCACTCTCTTCTTCTTTCTTCTCTCCCCTTTCATTCTCTCCTTCATCATTCACCTCCAACTTTCCTGCTCTACCTTCTTTTCCACCGCCCCTAATTCGCTCTTATCCGTTAATCCCAGGTTATCCAATCCTTTCCACTCATTCCTTCACTCCCTTTTCCCAAACATTCAACTCATTCTCCGGTCGGCCTGCTTATTCCGCCAACCCCACCCCCCCCCCCCATCTTCCTTCCCTCCATCCTGCATGCGCTCTCTCTCTCCCTTTCTCTTTCCCTTCACTATCCTGCGCTAGCTCTTCTTATTTCCCTTCATTTCCTAAACGCATACGCCCTTATTCCCTTACCCGGCCGGCCGCCCTCTTAAATCCAAAGAATCCCCCCCCCCCTACGCCTTTTCCCCCTATCCCACCTCCGCTCACATTTCTCCGCGTCTCATTAATGTTGGTCCCTCTCTCGTTCCCCCCTTTTCCCTGCTTCCCCTCTCCAGGCGCGGATCCAGGATATCTTAGGGGTGGGGGGCCCAATTTTTTGGCTTTGTGCTCCCGGATATTTGAAAATCGCGCCGGCCAAAAATGCGTTCAGTGAAGGGGGGGGGGGGGGGGGTAGTGAGCACATTCCTTTTTTTTTTTGGGGGGGGGCCCTCGAAAATTTGAAAATGTGCACCCCCCCCCTCCCCTTGAGCGCCATTTCCAAAAAAAGGTAAAATTAACACGGATTCGCCACTGCCCCCTCTCTAACCTCGCTCTCTAAGCTCCAACGTTTCTCTGTTTCCTCTACTTTTTGTTCCCCCTTTAACCTCCCCTTGATTCCTCTTTCTCCCCCTGCTTTCACGGAGTCTCCTCATTGTATATAATATCACCTCCCATCTCTTGACCTTCCTCCTCTTTCAGCCTAACATCATATATCGGGCATATATCATTATTATTGTCCCACTCATTTCTAGCCCTTCCTGCATTTCTTCTCTATTTCATCCTCTTTTCCCTCACTCGATCCATCTCCTTCCTTCTTCCCTATTCCACTCTATATACCTCTCTCTTCTTCCTCCTGCTCCCGACCTCCTTTATCCCTCCCCCTCTGTTTTCCACACTAAGTTTCTTTCTCGCCTCGTCCCCTTCTATTCTCTCGATCCTCCTTCCCTACCCTCTCTAAACTCATTCCGTCGCCTCATTCGCCGTCTTGCTCATCGTGTTCCCACTCCCTCTCTAATTGCCTCCACCCCCTCTCTCTCTCTCTCTTGTTCCTTACTGAAATACTATTGTATATATGTTTGTCACACAATAGTATACATGGATACATGGAGACACAATGTTAATCAAAGACGCTATGTAGAGCGGTCCAATGATGGTTAGACTTGTGATGGGAGGGTGAATGAAATGTTTCTCCGACACGACTGTTTTGGGGAAAATATATCGGGAATCCAACCCGCCCACCCTCAGGCAAGAAAAAAAAACGATATCAACTTGAACAAAATTAAACGATATAGGTGATGGAAAAATGTTAATTAGGAACTAGCAATTATAATTTTCTGCTATATTACTATATTATCCTCGTCTCCTTATGTAGAAAACAAAACCTGTTACAATACAAAATATGGGCCACTTATCAATCTTCAACAACCCCTCCCCGAATCAAAGAATATGTACAACTCATGGTTGGGAGGAACAAAAATTGATATTTATCATAAAAGGAATCAATGTTACTGATCATGCTGAGCTTATAATGCAGTCGCTTGTCTTCAAACATTCTTTATATATGCAACAGCCCCCGCTACTGAGTGGCCGGTGGTCGCCTATCACCCTGCCCAAGTCGCGTTCCAGAGAAGAACAAAGTCCACACGAAGAAATATAATTCTCGACAAGAGTCAAGTGTTGAAGTGGATAGTAACTTTATTACAATTTATTACATATAATCACAAAAAGTCACATCTATGGGCTGGGCGGCCCGAACTCTAGAACCTCATTGCGGCAAAGGAAATGGAGTATGACAAAAAATGAGGAAGTCATCAGAAAAGTAAAAGCTCGCGCCAATTCAGAAACTGCTTCCCATTTTATACCTTCTGACACGTGTTGCCCCTTAAAAGTGCGTGTCACTACGAGGGATCTTTATTAATTTTGCGAACTTAATCTCCAGAGTTGAGCTCACCAGACCCACCATTACTCCTCTACAATCCATTGATTGAGTTTATGTGTATTGCAAGTAGTCCACAGACAGGAGGGACACAAACCACTCTACATGTACATCCACTGTCACATCTTGATTCTTGAAGAGCCATGTTATTTGAGTTGCACGCTCCTTCTGGCGACTGCTTCCCTTCAGCTACTAGTACAAACAAGTCCAATGGCATCCTTGTACGCAATTCTGACAAGCCGGCTGTTCATGATAAAAATATAAACTATTTTCAAATAGTATACAACTTTAAGAAGTAAAGCTGACATCATCAGTGTATGTCTTCTTCTTTTTCTTCTTGTTCTACTTCTTCTAGTAAGTAATCTTCAAAGGGATATCAGTTTGATATAAACATATTGTTCGCTCGACAGAAGTACATTCCTTACTTTGCATGATTATCAGCCCAACGACAGGTCCGAGATAATTATAATAAGACATGGTCTTCTTTTCATGTGGGCTGTATATAATACAGACCACCTTATGTTTTAGTTAAAATTGCCTTTATTATTATCAGGTGGGCTGTTTATCGTACAGACCATCTTATAATTTCGTTAGAATTGCCTTTATTATTTATTTATTTATTTATTATTAAATATTTTTCTTATTTCTAACCACTTTTTTGTTAGCAAGATAACTTGAAAATGGCTCGATCAAATGCCTTGAAATTTGGCACATATATGTATAGGCATAATTTACAAAGCACAATAACGTTTTCAACATTGACCTTCACTGATGACGTCATCTAGGCGCCATTTTGTAACATTTTACGAAAATCAACTCATGATCATATCTTCATAACCAAAAGCTATTTCTCATTCATATTTATCACGATCAAGTTCAATATCTGTCCGGTCAATTTCAGGTCAAATAACGCTCGCGTGCGCGTACGTCCGCGCGTCAATGCGCTCGCAAAATGTTAAAATGCTCAAAATCGTCTCAAAATCATTTTGCATACGTTTTAGGCCATTCTAAGCATTTAACAAAAAAAAACGCGCACACACGCATGAGCGCGCGTTTTCGCGCTTAAAACCCTTACACAACATAGAATCGCCATTTTTTTTTCAAAATATTTCACATATTTTTACAAACAAATTGATACCATGTTTGCTCTTTATAACTATTAATAACGGAATGATCGACCGTTTAACAAAAATTTTCGAGCGCGCGAGCTCTTGTAATACATAGCATATATGGGCAAAAACATGCCTATACAAAATCCATTGTAGCTCTTTAGGATGCAAGGTGACCCCAATTTTGTTCATATTTTAAAGGTACTATGTCCCATTTGCAGGCCAAAAAAATGAAAAAGTTAAATTCCAACTGCATTTGAAGGATAATACTAATTTAGAACTTCCCTAAAAAAGGTGGGGCTTGAAAACGTCTTCAAGTGGGAAAATAACGACTATTAGTTGTCAAATCGACTTTAGGGCTATAGAGCCCAAAAGTAATAGTCTTGATTTTCAGACAATTGTACCGAATGGTCATACTTTTTAATGCTGCGCAAAGATTCAATCAGTTTAATCTTGGCCATCACAAGAAGTGGGTTATGTACCTTTACAACTCTTTTCATGTATGTTATTACCAAAGAAGAAAAAAAGCCAGTCAGTCACTCAATAATGTCTGACAGTGAAGTATAGCAAGTAAACGGGTTTCCTTACATAATTTGAATATGAGGACACTGTTAACGTTTACATTTCACAGATAGGACATACATGACATATTCATAATTCCTGCAAAGTTCTACAGAATTTGAGGTTGGCTGCAAAAGGGACATAGTACCTTTAATAGAATATGATTCGGAGATATTGTTTCATGTCTCTTTTGACCCTCAATTAACTCATGACGTCATTATAATGGCCTCCGAACTCAAAATTCCAATTTGCATATTATGACGTCAGCATATTTATGGAAAATTCATTGTAGCTCTATAAATATTGATCGATCTTCTTATAAATGTTGATATGTTCTAGCTGAGACAATTTTCTACAAATGTAGTCACTATTATCCTTCATTTTGACAAAGGCATCATGGCGTATTTTTGCAATTAAAGGAGGCATGTGAATTTTTCACATTTTGCGTGTATGCTCTATGGGACTAGACTTTTTCTCAAAACTCGATTCTACAGCGGCAGAAAATCAAGACTGGAAGTGGAACCTCAAGGCACCCCATGATCTCTAAACAGCAAGCCCTTCCTCTCAATCCTTGGAACAGAATTATAAAAAATATTCAATAAATATTAACCAAATATGTAAGAATACACACAAATTGCATTATTTATTTTTGTCAGTTGTCTTCAATGTTTACTTTCTTTTTCAGCAAAACTGGAAGGTCAAATATTTTCTTTTTGCTTGTCATTCTGTTTTGTTTATTGGACTCTCCTCCCTCCCCCATCCCTTCTTCATGGCCTTCAAATGTTAGTCATAACAAATATATATATTTGAAGTTAAAATACACTTTAAATAAACACTACAGCAACTTGTTAGTAGACATCTTGTTGCACACATACATGTAGCCACCCCTGAATGGATACTTCTCAAACCAGCCCTTTGGATACCTCTCCAACTTGGCCTTATTTAATGTCCTCACCCATTAAAAAAATTCCTTTTGCTTGACAAACTAAACATATCAAGTTTTAAAAGTCCAAGTTAAACAAATCAAAGATAAACAAGGTTTACCTTCTCTTGTGGTGGTCTGTTTTCTCCAGGACATTCTTGTTTCAGGTACATACTCAAAGAAGGCGAGCATGTGGTAAGACACTCTGTATATTTCCTGTAAAAGAGAGGGGGAAGATCTAGCTAGGTTCATATTCAGACTCAGTTACTGAAAACAACAGTCACTGCTACAATGTTTGCAGTATAAAGATTGAGAGTAGAGACAGAGTCTTGACGTAAACTAAGAGACATAGAGTCAAGACTACGCCAAAAAAAGATCAAAATTCTAGAGTAAATTTAGAGACCACTAGCATGACTAGGCACTAGACTACACAACACTGCAGAGTGCAGTATACTTCTTCTTCTTCTTGAAGATAATCTGCCTCCTTCCATACCGGTACTGAAGATTCTTGCAGATGCCGTATATATATATATATATATATATTCGGCCTGAGTGGGGTGTGCAGGTAGACCACTACATCGGGTTTTTCCCCTACTCTTATACGAATAGTGCCGTGGGTTCTTAACGTGCAAGGGTGATGACTCTCCTGTACACCGGGCCTCCATTTAACGTCCTATCCGAGAGACGGAGTATTTTCCACGTAACATAGTCTGCGTCTATGAAACAAGGGGAGGGGCACGTTATCACACAATGCATGCTTCAGTCATCCGCCTGGGTGAGATTAAAACCCAAGATCTTTGGGCCGACAGGCAGACGCTCTACCGACTGAGCCAACTCGCCTCCTAGTCCTCCTCACTGTCTACCGACTATAATCTAGATTATTTACATTTCTATTTTAATTCTAACTCAACTAAAGTCTATTGAAATCTTACCCCCAAGGAGCTCCGCCGCCGAAGCCCTTTGGAGGCCGGAGGCGGAGCTCTCTGGAGCATATATAGCATGGAGTCAGTGAAATCTAAACACTGTTTGGGTTTTTGCAGTTTATTGCAGGAGTTGTTGTTTTGGCTGCTTACATCTTAGACTGCCCTTGAAAAAAAAAAGTGGCGCCGAATTAATGTCCGCTCGGCATGTGTCGCCAAGTGGAATAAACTGGGTGCCATATGGCGTGCGCCAAATGCCACCCGGCTTGCTCCAAAATGTTGCGCCAGTTTGCGCCAGTTTGCGCCATTACACGGCCATTTGATTCCAAAATTCACCCTGTTGGCGCCATTTGCGCCAATAGACGGCTACTTTGCGCCACTTGGTGATTAGTTTGTGCCAAAGGTCGCCACATTGGTTTGAACTTGCCGCCGCTCGGCGCTACTTGCCGACTATATAAATACCGGCCATCGGCTACCTGGTTCAGACCCTCCTCAGCTGCTGTATGAACAACATCTCTATTAAATATTTACAATTTTGATATGTCTGAGGCTTTTGATAATGTTGGAGTGATGATGTTGCTCCATCAGAAGATGATGAGAGATCCTGAGGTGGCCACTGCACATTTGGCGCGCTTTGGCGGGCTATCCGCCTCTGTTGGAATTATTTGGCGCGTAGTGGCGCTAACAAGGTGCCACTTGGCGCCAAGTGGCGCCATGTGGCGCGAAAATCTCATTGGCGCAACTTGGCGCGCGCCATTACATTCAAGTGGATTCCAATAGGCGGATTGTTTGCGCCAAAGGGCGATATGTTCGCGCCATTTGGTGCCACTTGGCGGACACTTGGCGCTGATTGCTCGATGCAAGTGGCGCGACGAAAATTTCAAACATTTTGAAATTTTCTTGCCGCCCCAAATTTGAGGCCGTTACGGGCCACCACGAGCCAGTTGGGAGGCAGTTTGAGCCACTACACGCCACTAGGCACCTTATTGGCGACACTAGGCGCCACAGTAAATTGCTTTGGCGCAAACTGGCACCAACTGGCGCCGGCCCAGTGGATTCCTAGCATTACAGAATTTCGGAACGTAAATTAAATTTGGCGCGGTTCGAAAATGCATCTTTCTACCCTGCGACTTTAATGGTACGATCCAGTAAATTAAAACAGTAAAATGGCTCTTATTTTAAAATTACTCATTAAATAAACCCAAAACTATCAGACAGTAATATCAGACAAAATATGTTATATCTTACTAGTAATTAAAAAAGATGTATAAACATTGTGAAATTGTAGCATTTTAGGATAAAAGACACCGATTGATCAAAGATGGCGTCATTAGAACCTGTTTATATGCGCTTGCATCAGTGAATTCAAGTTCAAAAGGTCAATTCAGACGCTGATAAGTTGTTGGTCAAGCCTTTTTGTTTCCTTTATTCTGACAAAAGTATACAATCAATCAAAACAAGTTTAATACCAGAAGAAAGCTAACGATTAGTATTTTCATTAACCGCTTGCCCGAAAGTCGCTTGACCACAGTGAAACGAGTGAGAGCTTACGAGAGCGGCCAAAGTATGATTGAAACTCGCTTTTTGCTCTTCTCCAACGTAAAAAGAGACGACATTGTGCTGGATAAATCTATTTTTTTCCGACAAAAGTACAGACAATTTGCATATGGTCTTTTTATATTATACTTTATGAAATGTTACCCGAATGACTCCCGGGCGCCCCAATGCACATTTTAAAAAACTTCAATTTTCATGGAAAAATGCTTATTTGTTCTATGCACGCAAGTCAGATTTAGCGGATGATACAACGTTTCCATATGACTACAGTATACCACTCCAGCAAAGCATAGACTGATATAGACCGAAAGCTTCAGTCTCTGATATCGACGGTTGTTCCGCTGAATTTGCATCTGGCTCCTCTGACCGCCTCTATACATAGACTGAAGTACATTTACGTCCTATGGGGACTAAGTGGAACAAATGGTTCGGTTCGGCCGGACCGCGATGAATGAGATATGCAACCAGATTTTCACTCTTTACATCCTCATATATTCACTTTGGCTGCAATATTACATTGGATTATATTACAAAATAAAAAATAGCACATAAATATCTACTTTGACTTACGATAGGTTGCTCATTTAGATCCTAAATGAATGATTAATACGAGAAAGTCTCGTAGTCAACATGATTCGTTGTCGGCCATCTTGGTTTTAGTTGATGAATATTTTTTTTCTTTTTGTGAACGTCCAATAGCTACGTACGAGTCAGCCCGGCTTGACCCAGTGACATATGAATATTCATAAACCCAATATTAAACGAGTGCTCTGATCGGCTATTGGCTATGTTTTGGTAGGTTGACCTGGAAATATATCGGTCGGGTCATCTCATATACTACCAGTATGAATGCATGAACGTACCATTTCACGGTTCTGAGATAAAAATTGGATAACTCATACACGTAAGTCCGTAAATTTCGCATTTGGAAATAAGTCATACAAAATGTGATAACTGTGAATAGGAGAAAAATATACATATAGGGTCTAGATCTACTCTAGTTTTTTTTTTCTATCTGCTTTATAAATCAGGAAATTAGATCTAAATATAGAAAATTTGGGGAGAAGATTTCCGATTAAAAAGAGGTACAGAATAGGCCCAATCTACCCCCCCCCCCCCCCCCCCTGTGCGAGTCGTCTGGTTTACCGTCTGTGTATGGGGGTTGTCAACAAATGTCAGTTTTATTAAAGAAATTACCCATATTGATCAGACGATTATTTATGTCTAAGACTGATACTAGACCTTCTAGAGAGTCAATGCTAATGCGTATTGATCTTGGCTATTTAGCACTGCACTACGTACGTGTAATAATAGGCAGAAATCCACACACAAATAATCCATACATATAACAAACAAATGCACGCAATAATCACGATGCAATTTTGAGTGAAATCAGCTGAGTTTTGTACAGTGCTGTGTGAAATGTTGAGCATCAATAGCACAGCTTTTAATACACAACTCAGCTCAGTAGGCCGTATTAAGTGTTCCGGGCGGATAATAATATTAGGCCTACTACTGTTTAACTAGGGGTTAACGCTACTATAAAAAGGTTTAGTCCTACCATAGGCTTGTAGAACTGTAGTATATCTCGAAGACTCGTAGTCACCGACGGTGGAGCTCCACGAAGCGTTGATTCGAGATGTAGGGGAACATAGCAGTCGGCATGTTGTTGCTCGCTTGCAGTTCCAGTTCAAATCTGCCATATCCAGTATTGGGTATGGCCACAGAAACTATCCGCGAGTGCTGCCTAATGCGGGACTTGCGCGCATATATGCGTTTATATACGCCAGAGCCATACATGTCTGGCTCGGGCTGAATCACTACATTATTCCCCACTTAATAAGTTTGAAGCTTACTTCTAACTTAAACTAAACTTAAACTAACTTAAAACTACTCCCGTATCACGCCGTTCCCGCTGGTGGATGGGTCAAGGACCCTCCTTGCCAGCACCGGTGAAGTTTTGGCCTTTCCAGGGGGCGGGCGCCTTTATCATACCTTAATAAGTACTGTATTCTAAAATTTGGTACGGGAAACATTATGTAAAGTACATGTATATAGAGACTGAGCAATCTCATAGGTAAGAATAAAGAATGGTAACACGCGCGCCGAAAAGGGGAAGAGCCAAACGACTATGTAAAGACAACCAGGACGGTGCATGACATATACAACTATATAATATAACTAGTCAATCCCATAGCCATAATGGTCTCCATTCTGGTTACAGACGAGCCATTATTAAAACTACAAAAACACCCGTTTCCAAAATAAAATACTTATATGCAACACGGATGGGAATTTCAGCTAGTGTATTATGCTGAAAACCAAGCCCCGGAATGTTCAGGGAACCAAAAATATCCTAGCATCTCTAACTTGGTATATTTAATTACTTAATAGGATTCAAGTCCCGGAAATGTCCCAGGGATCAAGAACATAAAGAAACAGAAAAATACCGGTTAACCCTTACCGTGCCGGTGTCACGTGTAAGTGACCAAAAATAACAGTTAAAATATCAGTTATACATAACGACGATCCCGAAAAGGAAAACTGAGCTGTGCATAATCACACAAGGCTCCACAAGGAATGCCATATATAACATGTACCGTATTAGGAACTATATGTGGAGAAATTAGGCGTTATGCACAGGATATCTCCCAGATCTATCTATAAATAATTCTCTCAATCACAGAGTGAAATATTACAATTGGGTGAACACATTAATGAAAAATTGCAAAAGTCTTGGCACGGGCGTAAGGGATTAACCGGGGCATTACAGGCATTAGAAAATTAAGGCATAACTAGGCACGCAAACCCAGAGTATAGTCTCTGGGCATTCTCTGTGGAGTATTTTATCACCGCCCTGAAATGCAGCCCCCGAATTTGGGATACCAGTCGGCCAACATCCTCTAACAAGTAGGGGGTGTTGACCGACGCACCCGGGAAGACAGGCAGGTACGGGAATCGGTCTCCAAGAGGAACCGGGGGAGGGAATACTTCGGACCATGTCCACTTGGGCCGGATTGAATGAAATGGCTAGGCCCGACACCCCGACGTACACATTCTGGAAGGCAGCCATCCATGCATCCAGTTCTTGGGCATCACCGGTGAAATTGTGGATGTGGATGTGCTGGTGACGCCCACAAAACTGCCCCAGAAGGTCCCTGAACTCTCCGTGCAGGTGATGGCCACACGGATCGCCCTGGGCTGGTCGTAGGTGTAGGACCAGTACCATGTTGCGGCAACCCAAACCCAAAATCCTTCTTACCAAAGCCCACTGCCTGGGCCACTCGGCCTGGGGGACACGAAAATAATGTATACCTAGTTCACTTACTGCGGTAACCCGGGGACATGAAAAGAGGCACTCCAACTTATCCCAGCCGTCATCCGTAAGCATGGAAACACACTTAGGATGTACCCCCGACGGCTATATGAAAAAGGGGGAGAAGTGGAATAAGTCGGAGTGCCCGGTCGAAATGCTGCGGGTCACAGAAATTCACTATCTCACCCACTAACTTCATGCCCGGTCGAGGATAGGAATCCTGGTCCCCTTTCCTCGCGATGGTATCAATCATTCGGTCCATGTGAAAATGACTTTCAAAGCCATTCACAAGGACCGAAGAGCGAAGAACCGGCACCATGTCCTCGCGGACGAGCCATTGAACCGTATCCGGCAAGTCTCCCACAGGATAGACCGAGGAAGAACCACTTCTAGAATAAGGAGGGAGCACAGTGGAAGTAGCCGGAGCGAAAGGAAGAGAAGCGGGCACAGTAGAAGTAGCCGGAGCGAAAGGAAGAGAAGAGGGCACAGGAACCTGTGGCCCGATAGGACTAGGCTGTCCAAACGGAAAAGAAGGGGGCCCAGTAGAAGTAGCCGGAGCCAAAGGAAAAGAAGAGGGCACAGGAATCTGTGGCCCGATAGAACTAGGCTGTTCAAAAGGAAACGGGGGCACATGAAACTGTGGCCCGATAGAACTAGGCTGTCCAAAAGGAAACGGGGGCACAGGAATCTGTGGCCCGATAAAACTAGCCGGATAAAGAGGAGGACTAGGCTGAGCGAAAGGAGGAGAAGGGGAATCGAATCGAATCAAATCAAATCGATAGAAACAGGAGCGAGAGGAGTAGAAGTGGGAGGACGACGGAAAGGCAGAAGACCAGGTGCAGAAGGGCTAAGCTAAGGCGCTCGTCCCACTGAACCTGGTGATTGAAACAAAGGAGCAGAAGTGACAGTGGCAGGGAGACGAGATGGTCGAACCGGAGGTCGAAGAAAAGGCATAAGGATAGGACGAAACATAGGTGCCTGAGGTGCAGGCATCCTAGAAATAGTAATAGTCGGTCTCATGGAAAGAGACGGATAAGTAACAGAACGAGGCAGCAAGTCTGACTGGTCACTGGGAGGAGCCGACTGAGAGGCAGCGGTAATCCGTGCAGAGGAAGGCACGGATCCAGCAGAGATAAGAGGAGGAATAGCACTGACAGGGGTAGAGGTAGCATCAGAAACAGAAGAAACAGGGAGAAGAGAGCTAGGAGGAGCCGACTGAGAGGCAGCGGCAATCTGTGCGAAAGAAGGCACATACCCAGCAGAGATGAGAGGAGTAATCGCCACAGAGGCAGAAGAGACAGGGAGAGAAGGCTTGGAACCCCAGGAGAAGAAGGCTGCCCACAAAGAAGGAGAGAGCTTAAGGTGCAAATGCACTAACACCCTCCAGTGTAGGATGCACGCAGGGGAGTTGATGGGAGATTGAAAGTTGAAAGAGAAGACGGCATAGGCCATCCCTCAAACTTTATTTGAGCTCTAAGGTCTCTCTCCACCTCCGGCGAAATGGAAGGGCGGCTAGGACGAAAGTCCTGATTAATGAAGGCCACTAAGTTCCCGACCGGGTCCCGCCCATCCCCCACAAAATTAGTAGCCACCCACCGCAAAAACTCCCCTCGCAGCCGAAGCACTTCGGCAAAAGGGGGGTCAGTACGGTACCTACTGGGATGAAAGCCAGGTTAGGCAGATGGCCATACACATGAAATTTAATATGCACCGTCCTGATCGCGCATGAGGGATAGGGGCAGGTCTGCTCATGGTGATACCGCCTTCTCCTTGGGGGGAGGTTACCTGCTCTGAAGCTGGAGCCGCCTTCCGGTCTGGCTACCTCAGCATGCCTTTTTTTTCCTTGGGGGGAGATTACCTGCTCTGGAGCTGAAGCCGCCGTCCGGTCTGGCTACCTCAGCCCCCTCAGGAGCCTCTAGTGGCCGCTTAGGAGGGACCATGCCAAAAAGGGAAACCCCAAAACCACTGGTGAGAAAAGAGAGAAATCCTTATTAGTCTATCTATCACATACACTGACTGTCTCATAAACAGGCATAATACGCATTTTTAACAACACAATTTATTCTAACGCTCAGCTCTAATTTAACCAGCCGATAAAAACAAGTTAAGTCTCTAAGAAGTGCTCTTCTATTTCGTAAGTAAAGTTAAAATGAGTCATATTTAAAGTTAGTGCCAAAATGCGGCAACAATGTGTTAGAAATGAAAAAAGTATATCAACTTGAAAACCACAAAACCAGATCTACCTTTTCCTTGCAACTCTGCACACGGGGCACACATAGGTCCCTATAGCCACCGCATCTGCCGGCAATATATTAGCACAGGCCCCATGATACCATTCTAGGCACCTGTCGCACTCGATCATAAGGCGACCATCATCTGGCTTCCTACAAAGGCAATAAGCTTCCATATTGAGCTGTGATCCTCCAACAGTCGGCAAGACTCGATCCTGACATAATTTTAATCTATCATGGTTGAGTACCATTGATACAAAACACCATCTAAAAGAACCATCTCTTTTCCTAATCAAAACTGGAGAGGAAGCCCATTCTGAGATAGAAGGCCGTATCACTCCGGCTTTCTGCATCTTTTCTAAATGGGCCCCCTCTTCGTTGGCGAAATTGATAGGGGTTCTACGCATCTTCTGTTTGATTGGACGGGCATCGCCAGTGTCTATCTTGTGGGTGATAGTGGTGAACTTGCCCAGGTCGAACTCGTCCTTGGCAAACACATCCTGATAATCATGCAACAGGGCCTCCAGCTTAGTTCTTTCCTCCGGCGCCAAAAGAGTCTCTGATCTATCCCGCAGATCTTCAAGATGGGCAGGGCAGTGGTCCACCGGAGCCGCAGCCGTGGCCTGGCTTGTCTGATTAAAGAACCATCGGCTTCAACCGGCTGCAACTTCACCACTTCCTCAGCTACCCCAAGCTGAGTCTCTCCCGACAGCCGGTGATAGGAGTCGGTTACATTGATTACATAAACATCAAAATCCTTTCCCCGATCAAACACAATCCGAGGTATCCATAATGCTAGGAGTCCACTGGGCCAGCGCCAGTTGGTGCCAGTTTGCGCCAATTCAATTTACTGTGGCGCCTAGTGTCGCGAATAAGGTGCCTAGTGGCGTGTAGTGGCTCAAACAGCCTCCCAACTGGCTCGTGATGGCCCGTAACGGCACCAAATTTGAATGTGGCGGCAATTCGTCGCGCCACTTGCATCGAGCAATCAGCGCCAAGTGTCCGCCAAGTGGCACCAAATGGCGCGAACATATCGCCCTTTGGCGCAAACAATCCGCCTATTGGAATCCACTGGAATGTAATGGCGCGCGCCAAGTTGCGCCAATGAGATCTCGCGCCACATGGCGCCACTTGGCGCCAAATGTGCAGTGGTACGAGCCAAACGGCACCCGATTGGTGACTACTTCGCGCCAAATGCCACCTGGTTGCCCGCCATTCGGCGCCACTTGCCGCCTATCCAAATTTAGTAGAGATGTTGTTCATAAAGCAGCTGAGGAGGGTCTGAACCAGGTAGCCGATGGCCGGTATTTATATAGTCGGCAAGTAGCGCCAACGGGCGGCAAGTTCAAACCAATTTGGCGACCTTTGGCACAAACTAATCACCAAGTGGCGCAAAGTAGCCGTCTATTGGCGCGAATGGCGCCAACAGGGTGAATTTTGGAATCAAATGGCCGTGTAATGGCGCGAACTGGCGCAAACTGGCGCAACATTTTGGAGCAAGCCGGGTGGCATTTGGCGCACGCCTTATGGCACCCAGTTTATTCCACTTGGCGACACATCCGAACGGACATTAATTCGGCGCCACAGCGAGCCACTACGCGCCAATCACATAATCTTTGGCGCGAACTGGCACCAACTGGCGCTGGCCCAGTGGACTCCTAGCATAAGGGGAGCCCGTGGGTGGGCTGGAAAAGGGAAATGTCATTACTCTGGAGCCCTGGATCCCCCACAACCTTACATCTTACCCGCTTCACACTAGAAGGAGGCACCACGGCCGTCCTAGCGATACAAACTCTCTGGATGCAAGCTACCTTGGAATCCGTTCCATAGTACATATGTACTTCCCCCCCCCCCCCAACAATAAGCTTGGACTGAGTTCTGGAGATATCAATACCATATTTCTGTAAGAAATCCGGCCCATGTAACATATCATCCTCTAACGGGGCACAGTATACAACTTCTTCAAACAATGACCGACCTAACTTAATAGGAACAGGGCCGATCTTCATAGATGTCATTCTCTGACGCCGGCCGGCCGTCCTTAAGACAACAGTTTGAAGGATAGGGGGTGCTGGATCCAAAAGGGAGAGGAATTTATCAGAAACAATGGTAACTTCAGCAGCGGTATCTACAACTGCCCTTAACTTAACTTTCCCAAATAAAATAGGCACATAAAACATAGAACTGCTACTTACTTTATTTACCACTACCTCCTCCAAAAGCTCCAAAGTATCTGTATATCCCTTAAAGAGCTCTACAATGAATAAACACTCAGCCTCCCATACATCTGGGGGGGGGGGGTTCCCTGAGCTCGAACGGACAACTTACCAATATCTGGCACCTTGTCCAGGGGACCGACCGAAGAGTCAGGCGGGTCACTAACCTTACACACACTAACTCTTCCATAGGATAACTTACCCTTACCCAGCACCTTGTCTGGGGGACCGATCGAGGAGTCAGGCGGGTCACTTACCTTATTTACCTCAGCACTCACTGATTGTAGGCCTCCTCTTCCCCAGATCGGAGATCGACCTCGCTCTCCGATCCCTCCGGATTTCCCGCCTCCTCAGTAGCCGCAAAGGACACAGACTTAACCGGATAATTCCTTTGAAAATGGCCTAACTGACCACATCCAAAACAGCCACTGGATCTAGGGGATGGAGAGCGGGCCCTGGAGAACTTGGAGACCTCCAAAGACTTAACAGTCTTCAGAACCTCCGCCAGAACACTATCCATGTTGTCCATGCGTGTCCTCAAACTGGCGAGCTCTTTTTCACACCACCCATGTCCATCTTTAGACTGCCCATGTCCTTCCCGGCCTGAGCTTCGAGAAGGGTTTTGACCTTCCCCCGGTCCTCCACAGGAGCCGGGCGGGGAACATCTCGACCTTTGGAAACTGTTGGGGAACGATTCAGGGGATGGGTTTGCCTAACCTGATAAATTCCCGGCTCCTCCACCGTATCATAACCGTATCATAACCGTCCCTCTCCTGATCGTACAGGCAAGTCTGCTGCACCCGCTGTCGAGGAGCCGAATACGTACGGCGAGCCTCGCTCCCACAAACAACACGTTGGGTGTGCTGTGCTCACCTGATGGCTTCCAGGGCCTTCTCGATGGACTTCGGGCGCTTATTTAGAACTGCTAAACCAGCCGCCTTATCCTTACAACCCTGGCATAACTGCAACACAATTTGAGTGTCGTAACCCCTATGGTCACACCCGAAAGCTTCACAGAACAAAGCTTGGAGTCGGTCGGACCATCCGAGGAGGGACTCCTCCGGGAGTTGGCGAGCCGTTCGAAATTCGGCTATGGCCTCCTCTTGGAATCGTGCCGCCCCAAACCGACGCCCCATCGCCGTTAACATCGGGTAGTACAAACGAGTACCCATATCCATAAGATTGGAAAAAACAATCTTATGCAGATCCTTCCAAACACCAGCCGAGAGCATCCAAACACTCACTCTGACTCCAGTGGCACGATGCAGCATAAGTTGTGAATTTCCTGAGAAAGGAATTCCAACTTGTCCTCCCATCATAACTAAGAGACCTCGGCAGACGGGGGGGGGGGGGGGCAATCTCGGCGCACCTGCGACCTGTAATCTACCTGACCCCCTGGTGGGGATTCCCTGGGATGATAATGATTGTCGGGTCGGGATTCCCTAGAAGGGGGATAACAATTATCCCTACGTGGGGGTTCCCCGGAAGGCGGACAATAATTTTCGGGTCGGGATTCCCTAGAAGGAGGATAATGAGTATCCCTACGTGGGGGTTCACTGGAAGGGGGACAATAATTGTCGGGTGGGGATTCCCTAGAAGGAGGATAATGATTATTGCTACGTGGGGGTTCCCTGGAAGGGGGACAATAAATGTTAGGAGGGGATTCCCTAGAAGCAGGATAATGATTATCCCTACGTGGGGGTTATCTGGAAGCCGGACTGCTATCGTCACTAAGCCGATACTCGGCGGAGGGCTCGGCTAGAGAGCTGGCTAACCTGCTGTGATTCAGCCGCAGACCCGGCTATAGGCCCAGATGGGCCTCCACCTGAAGGTGGGCGGTACACTGCTTGTTCATAAGGAACGGGATTCGGACCGTGGACAGACTGGGTTTGCTCAGTCCCCTTCCCCTGTGGCAAAAGGCTTAAGCTGATATGACTGAAACCGCCCCAGGACTTCCTGAAGATTCTTCAGATGGTCATCGAAAGAAATTTCCCAACACCAAAACATCGTCGAGGAATGCTAGGGCTGTGCCCCAATTGAGACCATGGGCAGGTGGAACGATACAATAGCACGCTTATGGATGCAGTCCGATGCCTTATAGGCAAAGCTCAAAACAATTGGGATCAATTTCTTCCACAGATAGCCAGCGCCATACGGGCTACAGTAAACCGAAGTACAGGTTTCACCCCGAATCGGCTAATGTTGGGAAGAGAGGTTAATCAGACAGCAGATTTAATGTTCCCCCTTCCTTTATCACAACAGAGGCAGAGCCCAGATGAGTATTGCCGTAACCTGTCCGAAGCCATGCGGAAGGCTCACGGCACGGGCCAAGCTTAAGTCGACTCAGGCCCGGATGAAGCGTGACCATGACGTTAAAGTAAATCTTAAGTATTTTAAGGTGGATGACTGGGTTTATTCAGTCCCCTCCCCCTGTGCCTGCTTAGCGTCCTCCCGATAATGCTCAAAATCAAATAAATGTAACAGCTCCTTGGCTTCATGGAGACGGGGACACTGCACAAATAATTCCTCAGTTAAGCTCCCACATTCCTCCCTTCACTTCATAATTTTGCCTGACTTCGTTTTATCGACAACAGTCAGGAAAGCCTCCTCAGTCCCCTAATTAACTTTAACCCTCTCCGAGGCCATAACCGGCTTTAAATCAGCAAGGATTATATAACCAAATGAAGAAAAAAAAATACCCCAACAATCCTTCCTTCTTGCTTACTTAATAACTTAATTAGCTTCCTAATAACTTACTAAGTGCCCTACAGGAAAATATTGGAACCCTAAACCTCACCGAAAAACACAGCGGAATTATCTCCACGGTGAAACGATTCAGCGAGCGGGCCAAAACTAAACCCTACTAAGTAACACTAAAGGACTAGACTAAGGGCGCGTTCATGCTTGATTTTGAAGGTAGAATGAGCGATCTGAAACGCTCATCGTAAACGCTCATCGTGATCGCAGTTCCACGGTGTAGCTGTTCATGCTTACTTCTCAGGCAATTCTCCTTGTGTGGCATTGTGTGACCTTCACTGTGCATGCTACGTAGACCCACTAGAGGTCAGTGCGTTGACCCCATTTAAACGCGTTTACAATTGTAAACGCATCTTTTTGTGAGTTTACGATCGGCGTTCGTGATCGCCGTTTTTCGGTGATTCTACAAAAGTGAGCATGAACGCAAGCGTGTTTTAAACTAAACACGTAACAGATGCCTGATTCTGGCCGTCAAAATCAAGCATGAACGCGGCCTTAAACAACCCAATATACCTCACCGAAAAACACCGCGGAACAATCTCCACGGTATAATGCTTCGGCGAGTGGGCCAAAACTATTATCTTAATCCTACCTTAAACCTACCTTAAACCACCATATAACCCCTTCTAAAAAACACCGTGAAATTATCTCCACGGTATAACGCTCGGCGAGATGGCCGTAAACACTAACTGAACAAGATTAGTACAAATAATGAAGATGAATGAAAGTGAAATTAAAGATTGCTCAATCAACTTTGATACAATTGGATACAAATCTAAAAACAAAGAACACGGGACGTCACAATAACTAGCATGCAAATATCACAATGCTAATGCTAACCTTGAATGTTCGGGCTCCTAAAAAAACAACACTTGTAGACTAGAATATATTCTCTAGCGCTAGATCAAGAAAATAAAAACAAGCAAAAGAGACAAATAACTTAGCAGTGAATCACAACTATAGTTAACCATACACCCTGCACCCTAATAATTGGGAACTTAATCACCTATGTATCACGTTACAATCCTTAAATTCTACAAAATAACCAGAGGCTAGGCCAAGAAATAGAATAACCTTGTCCTCCGGCCAAGACTACCAACTACGGTAATACCACCCCAACGGGTAGAAAAAAAAATTACCCTAAAAACACTGAAATGAGTACCCAAAACCGGAATACAGCACTAAAAATACTCTACGAGTCCCTAAAATACTAATCTACAGCAATGATCAACTACAAATGGGGAAAAACAAGCTTACAAGGCCCTACGAATTAAATTACAAAAATAGAAAATCCCTACAACACACGAGTGAATGTAGCCAAGATGGCGACACGCACACGTCTGCTTCAATAAAATATCACGCACAGGTCCGATAAAAAGAAAAAGCGATTACGCCAATATAGTGTTCCGGGCGGATAATAATATTAGGCATACTGCTGTTTAACACTTTGGAGACGACGGGCTTCTACAGAAGCCGAGCGAGTTGTTAAGTCTGTGACGACGGGCTGTTACACCCACAAATGTAATAACTCCCACAAATGTAATAACGCCCACAAATGTAATAACACTTTACCCACAAATGTAACAACACCCACAAATGTAATAACACTTTACCCACAAATGTAATAATTTCACCCATAAATGTAATAACCACTTTACCCACAAATGTAATAATTTTGAATCACCCACAAATGTAATAATGACTTTACCCACAAATGTAATCAATTTGAAGTGATATTTTGAATCACCCACAAATGTAATAATGACTTTACCCACAAATGTAATCAATTTGAAGTGATATTTTGTCGAATTTGCTCAAAACTAAAACCCTGTAATAAAGCATGGGTATAGCTAACTACCATCTAGCTAACTACCCCCGGACATCTACCCCCAGTCAACTACCCCCTCCCCGGACATCTACCCCCGGACATTTTAGCCCATCCAACTACCCCTCCCCCTGGACAACTAACTCCCCCTCCAACTACCCCCCCCCCCCCGGACATCTACCCCCAAGCAAATTAAGGTAGTTGCCCGGGGATAGTTGGATGGGGGTAGATGTCCGGGGGTAGTTTTCAAGATGGGGGTAGTTGGCTGGGGGTAGTTGGAAGGGGATAGTTGGATTGTGGGGGGGGGGGGAAATGTCCGGGGTTATTTGACCGGGGGGGGGGGGTAGATGTCTGGGGGTAGTTGCCTGGGGATAGATGTCCGGGGGGTACTTGACTTGGGGTAGATGTCCGGGGGGTATTGTCCGGGGTAGATGTCCGGGGGGGTATTGTCCGGGGTAGATGTCCAGGGGTAGTTAGCTGGGGGGGGGGGGTTATCATTCTAGGGGGTAGTTAGCTGGGGGTAGTTGGCAGGGGGGTAGGTGTCCTAGATTCTCGATTAGAGATTATGTCTGAAATTTCTTTCGGGGGAGTCCCCTCTCTCGTGGTTGTAGCTCCATGGTAATGAGCAGTGTCAGAACACTAAAGTTACAACAAATCACAGCAATAAACAAAACTGTGACGGAGACGTTCTTAATATTGAGCACTTAAATCAGGCAGATATATCAATTACTTCATTGTAGTACAATATCCAGAAAGACCAGAAGATATTGTAGAAATCAAAAGCATAGAACAATAAAAGCAAGTGGCAAGGACTGCTTCTTCTGTTACGAAAGTGTGTACTGACCAAAATCAGGTAGGTTCATGTTATTTATAAACAGTGATCTATGGGAGTTAGTGAATGTGTGCGTGAGTAGAACATATTAACGTACAGCTATATTGTGACTTTAGACAGTGGGATGAATTTAGACTCTTAAGCCTAGCCAATAATCTAGATAGCCAGATTGTCTGAGCCAGACCGGGACCAGATCTAACAGTAACAGGCTCTGGCAATATCTGAATAGATAATCTTACATCTGGGACGGTTCGGTGCTTTTTTTTGGGGGGGGGGGGGCGGCTGCCCCCACTTCCGGTTCCTGGACCTGATGAGCTTGGCTGGATCTGGGCTAGGCTGGACATGGACTTGGCTGGACCTAGACTTCGGCTGGACCCCGGCTGGGCTGAACCTGGGCTTGATATGGCTTGATGGCTGCCCCGTGGTTGGAACTTATATCAAGTTCAGTTGATGTTATCAGGTTCAATATTGCCCAAATTATAACCTTGTTTGCTTGTAAAAGACATGTGAGTTACTCCACCTTTTTATACGTAATAATTATTTTGGTTCTGTTACCGTCTGTATATTAATGAAACAACCTCTTCATTCGTTTGGAATAAAATACTTTCTATCTTACAAAATCTATGTATCCATCATTGCATTTAATACTATAAAACCATAACCTCTGCAATTTACTCACATTGATTGAGAGAGTATATAGATATTTTATCAGTCAAAGGGTTCTGCAATCGTTCATTCAAAACATGCAAATATGTTTCGCGCGATCTCGTTATACAGCTATTTATGATTTGTTATATGAAAGTATGCGTTGTTATTTTCTTGTTAACCGATTATCATTTCAGACTTGTTCTTGTTTATATAGCTGCTTGAGTGTTTCAGAAGTAGGGAAAACTGTAATATAAATGTGTTTTGTTTGTATTTGCCTTTGAATAAATTTCGTTCTCATGAATTCACACCGTGTACCGCGTACCAATTGGTAGTCTTCAGTATAAGTAATTGATACGTTCATCACATGAAGAAAGGTAATTCATTCACGCACTCATGAAAATATAACATCGCAATCCAACGTTTTAATGTCACTAATAGCGTACATATATATATATAAATATATGTTACATATCGTGAACATATTTCATAATCACATGCATAAAACAATCAGCGTCAATATTTAAATACATTTAAGGTCACTTATTCAATTACTTTTTTTTCTACGAACATTGAATTTCAGGATATTTGTGGGCGTTAGAATATTTACATGATTAAGAAATCGTCGACGGTCAACGAACCATCGAATCGGTCCTTCCTCTGTGTGTTATATATATGGACCATTTTGACTGATTCGTCAGTTCGTGTGACCGCCGACCAATCATTTATTTGTGACGTGTTGTATCCACATATGTAATAATGTAATTTATTTTTAAATGAAACAAAAGAGGAATAAGATGGTGGGTCTTAGTTTCGAAGATTTGTTTAAATTTCTATTTCCTTTGAAATAACCGGGTCTGGAGGAAAGACTACGCTCTATACACATGTCATTCCTCAGAAATGAGATGGTGAGGTCTTAGTTTGAAGTATTTTTTTTTTAAATAACCGAGTCTGAAGTAAAGACTACGTTCTAATCCCATGCTTTATTACCGGGTCTTAATTTGGAAGATGGAGGGGTCTTAGTTTAAAAGGTTTTTTTGTTCTTATGTTTTGTTTTGTTTTGTTTTGTTATGTGTTTGTTTTTTAACTTTTGAAAAACCGGGTCTGGAGGAAAGACTACGCTCTATACTTATGTTTTTCCACAGGAATAAGATGATGGGGTCTTAGTTTTGAAGATTTTTAAAAAGTTTTGAAATAACCGGGTCTGGAAGAAAAACTACGCTCTAAACCCATGCTTTATTACCGGGTCTTAGTTTGGAAGATGGTGGGGTCTTAGTTTTGAAGATTTTTTAATTTTTTTGAAATAACCGGGTCTGGAGCAAAGACTGCGCGCTATACCCATGCTTTATTGCAGGGTTTTAGTTTTAAATTCGACAAAATATCCCTTCAAATTTATTACATTTGTGGGTAAAGTCATTATTACATTTGTGGGTGATTCAAAATATCACTTCAAATTTATTACATTTGTGGGTAAAGTGGTTATTACATTTGTGGGTGAAATTATTACATTTGTGGGTAAAGTGTTATTACATTTGTGGGTGTTGTTACATTTGTGGGTAAAGTGTTATTACATTTGTGGGCGTTATTACATTTGTGGGAGTTATTACATTTGTGGGTGTAACACGGGCTTCTATAGAAGCCGGGATGAATCCCTAATTTATTGACAAAGTTTTCCAGCTTATTATGAGCTATTATGAGCTAAAGTTCTTTGAAGTATTATTTAGATATATTCATTCATCTCATCTATTAAAACAAAAATTGAGTTACGTGGAAAAAAATCGAGAAAAAGGTGATATCCTTTCAACTTTACCCTAAGTTAGTGTTCGGATCGAAATAACCGTACAGCTGGAGACGGACGCGTATGCGCGCGTCCGTTCTATATTCTTGCCTTGATTCAAGGCTTTGGATTATTGGTTTGGTTTGTGAAGATGATTATATGGCGATTTTCCATCGGTGATTGGATCATTGTCGCTGGTCAATATGAGAGGGCGTTTTTTCCCACATTTCGATAGATGTATTGTAGTTATTCATATAATAATATTATTAGGCCTATAGTAGTCCTATTCATAAAGACCTATTCCTTTTAAAATAATATGCGATTCGCCGTGTTTCACTTGGCTAAAAATAACCGACCTTACTCTAAACTGTGTAAGTATAAAGGTATGCATTGATAAAAGGAGTTGGTAATTCTTCTCCCCTATAATTACCAGTGCCTTTTCATTTCATCAACTTGACCAATTTAGCGAATCATTCATGTATGGACCTCCTCTTTTATGAAACACTTATCTCAGCTTATCTCAGGACTCTACCCTTAGAGGAACAAACGAATGTAAAGAAGTATCTACTCTGGAAGATTACTGTTTTGAAAGAAGAGGATGAAGGATAATTGGCCGAGCTTTAGCAGAAGACAATCATTGTCATTGACAATAGAGGAACGAATGGAGGTATCGACCGATCTGCGCGTGCGGAGGTGCTTGCGCATTTTGTATTGTGAGTGTATTGAAAAGGAAAGACGTGAAGCTTCAGCAAAATAAGACGGCAATTTCCCTCAAAAATAACAGACCTTATTTTTCGTATTGAAGAACAAAACTTATATTTTTAGAAAGAAAAAAGTCTGATCTTTCATTTTTACATTGACTAAAAATAACGAAAATGACTGAATGAGGCGCAATGGTAGGCGAAAGTAGAAAGCACCGCCAAATTTTCCATTACTGGCGATGTCACCGAAATCGCTCCGTCACAGGGTACGTAAACAATCGCTGTGCGCGGGCTCGCTCTCAAAGGGTTAACTAGGGGTTTACGCTACTATAAAAAGGTTTAGTCCTACCATAGGCTAGAACTGTAGTATATCTCGAAGACTCGTAGTCACCGACGGTGGAGCTCTACGAAGCGTTGATTCGAGATTTAGGGGAACATAGCAGTCGGCATGTTGTTGCTCGCTTGCAGTTCCAGTTCAAATCTGCCATATCTAGTATTGGGTATGGCCACAGAAACTATCCGCGAGTGCTGCCTAATGCAGGACTCGCGCGCATTATGCGTTTATATACGCCAGAGCCATACTGGCTCGGGCTGAATCACTACAGCCGTATGGACTGTTGCGAAAATGCCCGGGAGTTCTAGGGCGGGCGCTATACGCAGCTTCCGCTCTCGGCTAGCGCCTGAAATTGGGCAATTACTCACACACGAGCTCTCAGAATCAATCTTTGTTTAACCGCCGGAAAAGTATTCAAATATCAAAAACCACATAAATATCGACTTATTTGATTTGATTTTGATTTATTGGTTTCTGCAACTTTTTTTTCATCATAAATGTTTTTCATCACAACTTATGCTGCATCGTGCCACTGGAGTCAGAACATCATGGTTTGATACAATATTAAGTGTATATAATTTTTATACAGATAATAAACGAATTTAAACAAATATATTGAATGCATAATTAACATATATTAGATGCAGGAGGGCTACAGAAATAAGCAAAGTAGCTTGACGTGCCCGCAGCCCTCAACTTAGATACAACAACAATAACATATACAAATAGAAAAGACTGACTTGCAGAGAAGAAAAGGAAAGGGGAGAGAAGGAGCGTTGGTAATAATACAATAAATCTCGTACATCTGCTGATTGAATGCAGGTTCATTCATGAATAGCTAAACGATGCTATAGGTCATGGACGATTACACATCATTGTTGAATATACAGTCAATGAATACGGAATTATGGAATAAATATGACATGGACTTACAAGATTTCTACAGAAAACCGTGTCAAGCAGCGAAGTTGGGTTCATTGTCACAGATAAAGTTGATAAATATAGCTGTAGTCTAGGCAGCTAGCTAGCTGCAGAGAGCGCGACAGTGCAATTAGACTCGTTCGCGAACTATCAATTAATTATTGACTATATCAACTTGTCATTAGTTTTATGAAACGGATTTTTAATTCTATCACAGATTGACTTCTTAATTAGATATGTTATAGATATCAAATTTGATATATTATTTCAATTCTGAGTTCAATGCGGCGGATATATTCGAGTCTCGTAAAACTTCTGGTACATTTGAGTCTTGAACAAGACTATTCAGACGCTACTGCGTAGAAACTGTTCTTAAAGAAAACATACGCAATTGTCAATGACTGTTTTGTGTCGATCACGTTGTCATTTAAGTTGTAGGCAGTTTTTTTTGTTAAAGTTCTATTTCAAAGGGAAATAATTATCTTCATAAACCAAGTCGAACTCAGAAGAATGTTAGATGGTGCAGATGTACAGCTCAAATAAACTATAAAGTGGTACTAACAAGAAGGTAGTAGTCAGTATTTAAAGAAAGATAGAGTCAAATGGTGATGATACGAATACTGATAATGAATGTGATGATGACGATAATAATAATAATAACAATAACAACTTTCAATAATGATAATAAACCATAGGTTTGAGGCTTGAAGCTTTTATGTCCCTTCAATTCAGTTCGTACAATTTGACGGGGTCCATTCGCTATTCATAAGGACCGTTATTCATAAGGAACGCTATTCATAAGGCCCGCTATTCATAACGTGAAACTTCCAATACCTGCATGTCCGCTATTCATAATGGTAAAAGAGGGTCATAGTACAGTCAAAATAGGAAAAAACCAAGAACTAATTGCAACAGAAATGATTCCACTTGCATATAATCTGGAGTAGCCATGAAAACAACATACTCAAAGTTGACAAAAATTGAAGTGGTGGATCAGTGCCTAATTTGCATAAATTCAAAATGGCCGCCATGTCAGACCCTGGTAGACACACAAAACCTATTTTAGCCTATATCTCTAGATCTGAGACACATATAAAGCTAAACAAAGTGTCTTTACCCATGTTTGGGGGATCAAGGAACATGATTATAGCATTATAAGCAGCTAACAACTACTCCTTGACTCTTAATTTGCATAAATTTGCATAAAATTAACCCTTTTAAAGTCAAAATGGCTGCCATGTTGCATGTTTATAACTATTTCTCATCTGATACTTACAGAAAGTTGATTTTAGTGCCCTTATCCATGTTTAGGGGGTCAAGGAACATAATTATGGCATTATCGGCAGCTTAGAACTACTCCTTGACTCCAAGTATGCATACATTTGCATATAATTAACCCCTTTTAAATTCTGAATAGCTGCCATTTGTTCATGTTTAAAACTATATATCTAGATCTTATACACATAGAAAGCTAAACGAAGAGTCTTTACCAATGTTTTGGGGTCAAGGAACATGATAATAGCATTATAAGCAGCTTACAAATACTCCTTGACTCCTAATTTGCATAAATTTGCATAAAATTAACCCTTTTTAAAGTCAAAATGGCTGCCATGTTGCATGTTTATAACTATTTCTCATCTGATACTTACAGAAAGTTGATTTTAGTGCCCTTATCCATGTTTAGGGGGTCAAGGAACATAATTATGGCATTATCGGCAGCTTAGAACTACTCCTTGACTCCAAGTATGCATAAATTTGCATATAATTAACCCCTTTTAAAGTCAAATTGGCTGCCATATGTTGCATGTTTAAAACTATTTCTCATCTGATACTTATAGAAAGCTAAACGAAGTGTCTTTACCGATGTTTAGGGGGTCAAGGGACATGATTATAGCATTATCAGCAGCTTAGAACTACTCATTGACTCCTAATTTGCATAAATTTGCATAAAATTAACCCTTTTTTAAGTCAAAATGGCTGCCATGTTGCATGTTTATAACTATTTCTCATCTGATACTTACAGAAAGTTGATTTTAGTGCCCTTATCCATGTTTAGGGGGTCAAGGAACATATTTATGGCATTATCGGCAGCTTAGAACTACTCCTTGACTCCAAGTATGCATACATTTGCATATAATGAACCCCTTTTAAATTCTGAATGGCTGCCATTTTTTCATGTTTAAAACTATTTCTCATCTGATACTTATAGATAGTTGATTTTAGTGCCCTTATCCATGTTTAAGGGGTCAGGGAACTAGATTATATCATTATCAGCAGCTTAGAACTACTCCTTGACTCCTTATTTGCATAAATTTGCATATAATTAATCCTTTTTAAAGTCAAATTGGCTGCCATATGTTGCATGTTTAAAACTATTTCTCATCTGATACTTATAGAAAGCTAAACGAAGTGTCTTTACCGATGTTTAGGGGGTCAAGGAACATGATTATAGCATTATCAGCAGCTTAAAACTACTCATTGACTCTTAGTTTGCATACATTTGCATATAATTAACCCTTTTTTTTATATAAAAGTCAAATTGGCTGCCATATGATGCATGTTTAAAACTATTTCTCATCTGATACTTATAGAACGTTAATTTTAGTGCCCTTATTCATGTTTAGGGGGTCAAGGAAAATAGCTTGGTAGAACTTAGGAATGTTTTTGTCTAACATTTTATAACCATAGTTACAGTTAAGCAGGAACAAACTACTGTTCTTTTAAAGATACAATTGAAGAATTTGAAACCATCCTTGTTTATCGGCTTCTTTTATTCTTTGAATCCAACACAATTGTTGTGCTCTGGCAGATGACTGGTCCATTCCAAATAAATAATCCAGTGGTTGCAAAAACAATTTTGATTTTGTCGAGTAACAGCAACAGGGCCAGACGGAATCTCTGCCAGAATGTTGAAGGAAACTGCCGATCAGATCTCCCCTGCGATCACCCTGCTTTTCCAAGCCTCCCTTCATCAAGGATGCGTTCCATCGATGTGGAAGAAGGCACTTGTAGTTCCCATCCACAAGAAGGGCTGCAAGTCATCCCCGGGTAACTACAGGCCGATTTCACTGACTGCGATCTTATGCAAGCTGTGTGAGTATGTTGTTCACTGTGCAGTTATCCACCACCTCATCCATCATGACATTCTATCTGACAATCAGCATGGCTTTCGGAAGCGCCGTTCTTGTGAGACACAACTGACCCTCACCATCCATGACCTTGCTAGAGGACTGGAAGACACGGGTCAGTATGATGTAATCGTACTAGACTTTGCTAAGGCCTTTGACAAGGTCTCTCACAAACGATTCCTTCTCAAAGCCAAACATTGTGGTATACACGGCCTTACTCTTCAGTGGATCGAGAACTTCCTGACTGGCCGTACCCAACAAGTCATACTGGAGGGCCAACTCAGCTCGGAAGCCAAGGTCACATCTGGCATACCCCAGGGTAGCGTCCTAGGTCCATTGTTATTTTTGATCTACATCAATGACCTACAAGATTGCATTAGGCATTCAACCACACGCTTTTATGCTGACGACTGTCTGCTCTACAAACCAATCAGATCGATCCAGGACTGTGACAAACTGCAAGAAGATCTAGACAGGCTCCAGGACTGGGAGAAGACGTGGAAGATGGAATTCCATCCCTCCAAGTGCTAGGTCTTGCGAGTGACCAACAAGAAGAAGCCACTCCTAGGCCAATACACCATCCATGGTCATCAGCTGGAGCAGGTCAACTCAGCCAAGTACCTCGGGGTCCACATTGATCAGAAGCTGAACTTCAATGCCCATGTACATGGGCGTCAATCCAAATTAGACCGTGGAGTGGGGGGACACAAGTTCAGACAGGGCGGCGCCAGGTTATTTTGTTAGGGAGGCGAATGGGCTGCGCCACGCAGGGGGGGGGGGATGTCTAAAGGGATGTGCCCCCTCAGAAGTTGAAGATTTTGTTTCAAATTTATGCTTAAATGGCTCGCTTTGGTGCATACTTTTTGCCAAATTAAAAAGAAAACAAGTCTTAAGTTCAATTAACGAGGAACAAGAACGCAGGGGGTGTCTGTGGGGGGATGTGCCCCCCTCAGAAGTTAAAGATTTTTTTTAAATTGATGGATAGATGGCTTGATTTGGGGCATAATTTTTGCCAAATTAAAGAGAAAACAGTCTTAAGATCAAATAACAGGAACAAGAATGCAAGGGGGTAGATGGATGAATTTGTCGTTTCCATTGAACAATCAGCCATAAGGTTTGGAAGATACAAGGGAGATTTTTTTTTCAGTTGGTGAAAAGATTTTTTGTCTTCATCGTAACCAATGTTTGAACTTCCGGTAATGTGAATGTAATATTAATGACGCTTCTTTTAATAAAATCTGATCGCCTGATTTTGCTTGATTTTTCTCAACACAGAGAGAAAGAGAGAAAGAGAGAAGAAGAAAAAAAAATATTTTAACCCCAAATCATGGGGGGACATTTCACCACCTGAAAATTCGTGGGGGGGACGTGTCCCCCCCCCCCCGTCCCCCCAGGATTGACGCCCATGCCCATGTAGATGCCAGAGTCAAGAAGGCTAACTCTGTCTGTGCCTTCCTGCGCCGTAACTTTCGACACTGCAACCACAAGATCAAGGAGGCTACGTATGTCACATACACTAGGCCCATAGTGGAGTATGCTGCAACAGCATGGGATCCACACACCCAAAGAAACATCAACAAGGTCGAAATGGTTCAACGCAGGAGTGCGTGGTATGTCTGTGGCGACTTCGATCGTACCAGCAGTGTTACATCTATGATGAAGGTAAAATGGCCCTCGCTAGTTAGTAGACGTCTGCAAAGCCATCTTGCAATGCTGTATCGCATCCGCTTTGGTCTTGTTGACATTGAATGGCAACAATACCTTAAGGCAGCAACATATGTAACAAGAGGTCACGGATTCCGCTTCGGAGCGACACTGTGCACTAGCCAAGCCTACATCATCTCCTTCTTCCCCAGAACTACCAAGGACTGGAACAACCTTCCAGTAGATCCAGCCTGCTCACTCTCCCTTGAGGCATTTAAGCACCCCTAACTGCCCCCACAGGATTACAAGTTTTTACTTGCACCCTGTACATATATGCACAAGGATCCTGGCCAGCAGGCTCACACAGGCTCCTCACATACACACACAGTGCGCAATCTTCAAGGCCTTGAAGCAGCACTTTTCTTGGAAGAAATATAAATGTAAATGGTAGATACTTTTGCAAAATGGTTGAGACATTAAGAAGCACAACTTCTAATTCTTATTTTTATCCACAGGTTGCCAGATAATCAACCATAAACATTTGCACCTTACATCCAATGATTGATAAATGCATCATATTCTAATATGGATGCTCATTTGTTTTCATGATTTTCTTTCTACTTTGCAAATTAGTGTCATCAAGTTGTATTTGGTATAAATGCATAGGTCCTTATTTTAATCAGAAAGCATTCCTAGCAAACTGTTAAGAACCATTCTAATTTTCTGAACACTAGGTGAGCCTTGTCATTTTGCTTAAGTTTAAAACAACGTTTTGGAATGTTGATGATATTTGAAAAAGAACCCCGGTAAAACAGCAGGAAAAGTAGAACGATAACTATTTTTTCTCAGAAATGATGATTTATCTTATAGTAATTTATGTGATCTTATCCTAGTTTATGGCAACTGGGTATGGAGGTCCCAATACTAACGGTTCCTTAACCATGGAAACAGGGAATCTGCTCAGTTCCATTTAAAAAATTTAAAAAAATTATTCTCAGAACAAAAAAATAAAGAATTAATTAAGCTTTGTGGAAGCCTATTTAAATTTAATGAACCTAATAATATTACATTTTATGCAATTATGCAAATATATGCAAATATGTAACTATTTATAAATTATATGCAAACCATTTGTAAATATAATGTAGACTCTGTGATATTTTAATTTGCTAATAATTCTATCATCAAGTTATAGTATCATAAGGACTTGGGTAAGACACCAAGTAAATGTCCTCAATAATAGGCATTAGCTATGAGTCAGATTATTCCGAGTTCTGGTGCTTCTTTGCCATTTTCTTGCCTGTTAACTTAATGTTAAATTTTCAATGTTTTATGTTATTTAAATATCTTAATGAATGCAATTTTTCTCTGTGTTCAATGCAATAATGTAATAATTGTTAATTAATCTATAAATACAGTTACTGTTAGTATTATTGATCTAATTAATTGAATATTATTCAAATTGCAATAGTCTATTCAGTGTAGCTGCAGTTTGTACTTAACAACGGTATTCCAAAGTTTATTCTGAAATCTCATCATTTAGGCGAAATATGATATATAGCTTATTAGTTTTTTTTTTAATATTCGCAATTACACTATAGAATTTCAATTTATCCAATAATTCTAAGTAACCCTGTTGTAATATTGTAACTATGAAATCAGTATAACTGCAATTTTGTAATTAGTAATGATATTCAAAAAATCATTTATTCATTTGTGCAATATACCCTATTAGTAAGCTGTGGAATATGGAATTTGCAACTTGAATTGACACAGTGATTCTTATATTATTGTGTATGTTTTTGCTTTAAATCCATCACGCTATATGACTGAAGCTTATTTTTATATTTTTACATGGACGAATAAACGAATTGAATTGAAGTAAATGGTACAGTCAAGTTTGTTAACCAAAGAAAATGGTTAAAACACCAAACTTTAAGGAGAAGTCCACCCTGATTAGAAGTTGGTTTTAACAGAAGCAGAAAAATTAAAGAAACAGATCAGTGAAGGTTTGAGGAAAATACAAGAAGAAATATTAAAGAAAATCATGAATTTTTGAAGTTGTAATCAAGCACACATAAATTGGCAACACCGTGACATATATATTTTGAGCTACTCTACAGAAAATATTAAATCATACATGCACCTTAATTATATAATCATTGCTCATATGTTCCTTGACCCCTAAACATGAATAAGGGCACTAAAATCAACTTTCTATAAGTATCAGATGAGAAATAGTTTTAAACATGCAACATATGGCAGCCAATTTGACTTTAAAAAGGATTAATTATATGCAAATTTATGCAAATAAGGAGTCAAGGAGTAGTTGTTAGCTGCTTATAATGCTATAATCATGTTCCTTGACCCCCAAAACATCAGTAAAGACACTTCGTTTAGCTTTATATGTGTCTCAGATCTAGAGATATAGTTTTAAACATGAAAAAATGGCAGCCATTTAGAATTTAAAAGGGGTTAATTATATGCAAATTTATGCAAATTAGGAGTCAAGGAGTAGTTCTAAGCTGCTGATAATGCTATAATTATGTTCCTTGACCCCCTAAACTTGGAAAAGGGCACTAAAATCAACTTTCTTTAAGTATCGGATGAGAAATAGTTTTAAACATGCAACATGGCAGCCATTTTGACTTTAAAAAGGGTTAATTTTATGCAAATTTATGCAAATTAGGAGTCAAGGAGTATTTGTAAGCTGCTTATAATGCTATTATCATGTTCCTTGACCCCAAAACATTGGTAAAGACTCTTCGTTTAGCTTTCTATGTGTATAAGATCTAGAGATATAGTTTTAAACATGAACAAATGGCAGCTATTCAGAATTTAAAAGGGGTTAATTATATGCAAATTTATGCATACTTGGAGTCAAGGAGTAGTTCTAAGCTGCCGATAATGCCATAAGTATGTTCCTTGACCCCCTAAACATGGATAAGGGCACTAAAATCAACTTTCTGTAAGTATCAGATGAGAAATAGTTATAAACATGCAACATGGCAGCCATTTTGACTTTAAAAGGGTTAATTTTATGCAAATTTATGCAAATTAAGAGTCAAGGAGTAGTTGTTAGCTGCTTATAATGCTATAATCATGTTCCTTGATCCCCCAAACATGGGTAAAGACACTTTGTTTAGCTTTATATGTGTCTCAGATCTAGAGATATAGGCTAAAATAGGATTTGTGTGTCTACCAGGGTCTGACATGGCGGCCATTTTGAATTTATGCAAATTAGGCACTGATCCACCACTACAATTTTTGTCAACTTTTAGTATGATATTTTAATGTTTTTTTCAGATTATATGCAAGTGGAATCGTTTCTGTTGCAATTAGTTCTAGGTTGACCCCTTTTTTTTCATATCTTGACTGTACTATCACTATTCATAAAGAAATAAGGTTCGTTAATCATGAGGACCGCTATTCAAAACGTGAGATGAGGGTCGCTATTCATAATACGATAAGGTTCATTACTCGTAAGGGTCGTTCTTCATAACATGAACTCAGGGCCGCTATTCATAATACAAGAAGAGGGTCGCTATTCATAATACGAAATGAGGTTCATTACTCATACGGGTCGCTATTCATAACACGAGAAGAGGGTCGCTATTCATAATACGAAATGAGGTTCGCTATTCATTATAGGAGTAGGGGGTCGCCATTTATAATATGAAATGAGGGTCGCTATTCATAAAAGGAGAAGAGGGTAGCTATTCATATTCCGGGAGAGGGTCGCAATTCATAATAGGAGAAGAGGGTCGCTATTCATAATACGACAAGAGAGCCGCAATCCATAATAGGAGTAGAGGGTCGTAATTCATGACACGACAAGAGGGTCGCTATGCATAATAGGAGTAGAGGGTCGCTATTCATAATAGGAGTAGGGGGTCGCCATTTAAAATACGAATTGAGGGTTGCTATTCATATTAGGAGAAGAGGGTAGCTATTCATAATACCAAGAGAGAGTCGCTATTCATAATAGTAGGAGAGGGTCGCTAATCATAATACGACAAGAGAGTCGCTATTCATAGTAGGAGTAAAAGGGTCGATATTCATAATACGAATTGGGGGGTCGCTATTCATAATATGAGAAGAGGGTCGCTATTTATAATAACACGAGAGGGTCGTTATTCATAATAGGAGAAGAAGGTCGTTATTCATAAGAGGAGAAAAGGGTCGCTATTCATAATACGAAATGAGGGTCGGTATTCATATTATTAGAAGAGGGTCGTTATTCATAAAAGGAGAAGAGGGTCGTTATTCATAAGAGGAGGAGAGGGTCGCTATTCATAATACGACAAGAGGGTCGCTATTCATATTAGGAGAAGAGGTTAGCTATTCATAATACCACGAGAGAGTCGCTATTCATAATAGTAGAAGAGGGTCGCTATTCATTACACGACAAGAGAGTCGCTATGCATAGTAGGAGTAAAAGGGTCGATATTCATAATATGAAATGAGGGGTCGCTATTCATAATATGAGAAGAGGGTCGCTATTCATAATACCACGAGAGGGTCGTTATTCATAATAGGAGAAAAGGGTCGCTGTTCATAATACGACAAGAGAGTCGCTATTCATAATACGACGAGAGGGTCGCTATTCATAATAGGAGTAGAGGGTCGCTATTCATAATAGGAGAAGAGGATCGCTATTCATAATACGAAATGAGGTTCGCTATTCATAATAGGAGTAGGGGGTCGCTATTCATAATACGAAATGAGGGTCGCTATTCATATTAGGAGTAGGGGGGTCGATATTCATAATACGAAATGGGGGGTCGCTATTCATAATATCAGAAGAGGGTCGCTATTCATAATACCACGAGAGGGTCGTTATTCATAATAGGAGAAAAGGGTAGCTGTTCATAATACGACAAGAGGGTCGCTATTCATAATAACAGTAGGGGGTCGCTATTCTTAATACGACGAGAGGGTCGCTATTCATAATAGGAGTAGAGGGTCGCTATTCATATTAGGAGAAGAGGATCGCTATTCATAATACGAAATGAGGTTCGCTATTCATAATAGGAGTAGGGGGTCGCTATTCATAATACGAAATGAGGGTCGCTATTCATATTAGGAGTAGGGGGTCGCCATTCATAATACGAAATGAGGGTCGCTATTCATAATAGGAGAAGAGAGTTGATATTCATAATACCACGAGCGGGTCACTATTCATGATAGGAGAAGAGGGTCGCTATTCATAATATAAAAAGAGGGTTGCATATGGATAAAGAAGTGAGGTTCGTTACTGATAAGGGTCGCTATTCATAATACGACAAGAGAGACGCTATTCATAATAGGAGAAGAGGGTCGCTATTCATATTATGAAATCAGTGTCGCTATTCATAATACCACGAGAGGGTCGCTATTCAAAATAGGAGTAGAGGGTCGCTATTCATAATAGGAGAAGAGGGTAGCTATTCAAAATAGGAGTAGAGGGTCGCTCTTCATAATAGGAGAAGAGGGTAGCTATTCATAATAGGAGTAGAGGGTCGCTATTCATATAACGAGAAGAATAGGAGTAGGGGGTCGCCATTTAAAATACGAAATATAGGTCGCTATTCATATTAGGAGAAGAGGGTAGCTATTCATTATTCAACGAGAGAGGGTCGCTATTCATAATAGGAGAAGAGGGTATTTATTAATAATACGACAAGAGAGTCGCTATTCATAATAGGAGTAGAGGGTCGCTATTCATAATACGAAATGGGGGTCGCTATTCATAATAGGTGAAGAAGGTCATTATTCATAAGAGGAGAAGCGGATCGCTATTCATAATACGACAAGAGGGTCGCTATTCATAGAAAAGGTAGGGGGTCGGTATTTATAATAGGAGTAGGGGTCGCCATTTAAAATAAGAAATGAGGGTCGCTATTCATATTAGGAGAAGAGGGTCGCTATTCATGATACGACAAGAGAGACGCTATTCATAATAGGAGTAGTGGGTCGCTTATCATAATAGGAGAAGAGGGTCGCTATTCATATTATTGGAAGAAGGTAGCTATTCATAATACGACGAGAGGGTCGCTATTCATAATAGGAGAAGGAGGTCGCTATTCATAATACGACAAGAGAGACGCTATTCATAATAGGAGAAGAGGGTTGGTAATCATATTATGAAATCAGGGTCGCTATTCATAATACCAAGAGAGGGTCGCTATTCAAAATAGGAGTAGAGGGTCGCTATTCATAATAGGAAAAGAGGGTAGCTATTCATAATAGGAGTAGAGGGTCGCTCTTCATATAACGAGAAGAGGGTCGCTATTCATAATGCGAAATAAGGTTCGCTATTCATAATAGGAGAAGAAGGTCGTTATTCATAAGAGGAGAAAAGGGTCGCTATTCATAATACGACAGGAGGGTCGCTATTTATAATAGCAGTAGGGGGTCGCTATTCATAATACGAAATGAGGGTCGGTATTCATATTATTAGAAGAGGGTCGTTATTCATAATACCACGAGAGGGTCGTTATTCATAAAAGGAGAAGTAGGTCGTTATTCATAAGAGGAGAAAAGGGTCGCTGTTCATAATACGACAAGAGGGTAGCTATTCATATTAGGAGAAGAGGGTAGCTATTCATAATACTACGAGAGAGTCGCTATTCATAATAGGAGAAGAGGGTCGCTATTCATAATACGAAGAGAGGGTCGCTATTCATAATACGACAAGAGGGTCGCTATTCATAATAGGAGTAGTGGTCGCTATTCGTAATACGACAAGAGGAACGCTATTCTTAAAACGAAATGAGGTTCGCTATTTATATTAGTAGAAGAGGATCGCTATTCATAAAGACATAAGGTTTGTTAATCAAAAGGACCGCTATTCATAACGTGAGATGAGGGTCGCTATTCATAATAGGAGTAGTGGTTTGCTATTCATAATACGACAAGAGGGTCGTTATTCATAATAGGAGTAGAGGGTCGCCATTCATAAGAGGAGAAGAGGGTCGCTATTCATAATACGACAAGAGGGTCGCTTTTCATAATACAACGAGAGGGTCGCTATTCATAATACGAAATGAGGTTCGCTATTCATAATAGGAGTAAGGGGTCGCCATTTATAATACGAAATGAGGGTCGCTATTCATCATAGGAGTAGGGGTCGCTATTCGTAATACGATAAGAGGGACGCTATTCATAATACGAAATGAGGTTTGCTATTCATATTAGGAGAAGAGGATCGCTATTCATAAAGACATAAGGTTTGTTAATCAAAAGGGTCACTTTTCATAATACGACAAGAGGGTCGCTTTTCATAATACGAAATAAGGGTCGCTATTCATATTATTAGAAGAGGGTCTTTATTCATATGAGGAGAAGAGGGTCGTTATTCATAAGAGGAGAAGAGGGTCGCTATTCATAATACGACAAGAGGGTCGCTTTTCATAATACAACGAGAGGGTCGCTATTCATAATACGAAATGAGGTTCGCTATTCATAATAGGAGTAAGGGGTCGCCATTTATAATACGAAATGAGGGTCGCTATTCATAATAGGAGAAGAGGGTCGAATTAGCGCCGCGACGGAAGTCGAACCGCGGACCTTGTGATCCATAGTCGTGTTTCAGTTTCAAGTTTTATTTCTGCATTTTCCATAAACAATAACAAAAATAACAATGAATACATTTTAGCAATATAATGATAAGTAATACAAGTAGTAATTCACAAATAAATAAATATAAATAATCAATAGTACAATTAATCATATTTGAAAAGAAAGAAAAGGGGGAGAATGCAGAAGACCGATATCGTAAGCAGAGCTTGAAATGATACCGGCCTTACAAAAGGAGGAGAGGAGACAGGAAGAAAGAGCGGGTGAAGAGAGTGCTGTGCAAAGTGAAGAGTGCACTGCGCGAGCTCCTCAATCTATCAAATAATTTCCTTTTTATATACAAATAAACAATGAATATTTATATTAAAACAAAGTACATGTAGTATATTATGACCAGAATCTAATTTTCATACCTTATCAATAAATATTCTTTCATCTTCACTTTAAGCATCGCATAGATGACTTGGTTTCTGTCAGAGCATTCACGACTTTCTGATCTACCATGGTGAAGTGCAATTCATAGTTAATCTGTATGTTGTCGTTCATATTTAGATCTGCTGCCAGCTCATAATCAATGTCCAAAGATACATTCATAGGTTGCAATTTCTTGATTTCATAGGTTGCAATTTCTTCATTCCGAATGGCGCTGAACAAGCTGCTGCCACGTTAATATTGAAGCTCAAGATTACACTGGAAATTTTCACTTTATCGTTGTGTTTCTGTCTTTTTGACACATCTACATAAGGTAAACGTACATTTAGCACTTAAGTGAGTGTGACATTTTGTGACTTGTTAGCGAAGATGTGCAATAATCTTGACTTTAGAATTATGTTTTCTACTGACGTGCTCAACTATTTTGACTATCGCAACCCTACCGTCGCCCTACGGTCAGCTGTCCGCAGAGCTGAGACTCCAGCTGATCACCGTTTCTGCTCAGTGGTCAAGTCTCACGGATCGATGCATCTTCAATCTCAATTTCAATAGAGCTGTGTATTTGAATAGAGAACATTCGTTCACAATGGACCCGTCATGCTGTTCGTATTCTAGAGAACAACTCTTCCAACTCGTTGGGAGAACAAACAAAGAAGCCTTCCCCTCATTACGTACCAAATGATACGCGAATGTGGCATCATGAGACGGAAACGAGGTCGAAGAGGTGGAACACATATACAGCAACGGATTGAAATCGTACATAGTCAACGCGTTTTTCGGGAAAAACAAAGATGTTCATCACCCGAAAATCTTGTGAAAGTAGAGATTGAAAAGAAAACTGACATACAACAGCATGCAGAACGCAGGAAACCAACTTTGCCTAAGTTTTACCTGTGCAATGCCAGATCGCTGAACAACAAGATCGATAAATTACATGTGATTGCGACCCCGGAGGGTGTAGGAGTGGCGGCAATTTCAGAAACTTGGTTTCGCACAGACATACCGCCAAACCTTATATCTCTCCCCAACTACATGCTCTTCACGAAATCACGACCTGACAGACAGGGAGGAGGGGTTGCAATCTATGCAAAAAATTACTTTAAACCGGAACGACTTGAGGTTGATGTGCCAGATGAACTGGAAGTCCTATGGGTGAAGATCCGACCTGTACGGCTTCCGCGATCAATCTCGCAAATAGTAATAACTGCTGTCTATTATCCACCTAATAGCCCGGTTGCTGACAGCTTAATTCATCACCTTCAAGATACAATCGATCAGACCCTCAGCTGTTACCCTGATGCTGGTATTGCTGTTATGGGAGACTTCAACCAACTAGACTTGTCCTCACTTCTAAGGGACAAAAGGTTCAAGCAGGTGGTGAATAAACCAACAAGAGAAGATAGAACCCTGGACAAAATTGTAACGAACTTCTCGGTCCAATACCAAGAGCCGTCCATTACATGCCCCCTCGGGACGAGTGATCATAATGCCGTCCTTTGGACACCTGTTGTACCATGTCGTCATCGTAATACAATAGTAAAGAAGACCACAAGACCGTTGCCTGACTCAAGACTGAGAGAATTTGGTTCTTGCATCACAAATTGTAATTGGACCCCTGTCCTTGAATCATCAACGGTAAATGATAAGACTGAGATGTTCTACAAAATGTTGACTGACATGATTGATCGATACCTTCCGACTCGATGTGTAAAGATGCACATCATCAGAGTTCCAGGGGTTGATGAAAATGACCATAAACAGATAGCTGATAAGATAAACGAGATGTTCACCTCAGCAGCCCATGACCTTCCTCCTATGAAAAAGGAGAACCTTCCTGCATACTTACCGTCACCATCACCTCCTCCACGCATCGAACCATGGGAAGTGTACCGGCAGCTGAATAAAATAAACGTCGGCAAAGCAGTGGGTCCTGACTCGATGCCTCCTCGCATCATAAAGGAATTCGCATGCGAAATAAGTGAACCGCTATCAGATATAATATATACAACATCGCTAGCTGAAGGTCTTGTACCGGACGTGTGGAAAAAAGCAGTGGTTGTACCCGTTCCTAAGAGCACTCCTCCAGTCGTTGACAAATTGCGACCAATATCTCTGACGGATTCCTTTGTAAAGATCTTTGAAGGATTTGTTGCCAAGTGGATCTTGAAAACCCTAGTGTCTCATCTCGACAGGAAACAGTTCGGGAACACCAAGGGACTATCGACACGTCACTACCTCGTGGATCTATTACACACGTTGTACCAACATGCAGAGAGAAGCAAAGCGGTCTCCGACCTAATCCTTGCAGATTTCAGTAAGGCATTTGACCGAATCGATCATACCATAGCACTGCAGAAGTTGCTAACCTACGAAGTAGCCCCTGATCTTGTGCATTGGGTCATGGATTTTCTCACGAATCGGAAGCAGTGTGTTCGCTACAAGAGTTGTATCTCAGAATGGACCACACTGCATGCTGGAGTACCTCAAGGAACAATATTGGGGCCGATACTGTTCCTTGCTGTCATCAATCCCTTACAAAAAAAATCTCTATGGTACACCATACAAACACCATAGCAAATCTACCATAGATTACCATACAAACACCATAGCAAATCTACCATAGATATACCATTAATTTACCATAGAACTAATTAAAATAATTGGGACAAATTTATTCATTTATTCAAATTAGGCCACACCTACATATTCTACCATAGAGCCACCATTCATATACCATAGAGCCACCATAGAGTCATCATTCATCTACCATAGAGCCATCATTCATCTACCATAGAGCCACCATTCATCTACCATAGAACCACCATTCATCTACCATAGAGCCACCATTCATCTACCATAGAGCCACCATTCATCTACCATAGAACCACCATTCATCTACCATAGAGTCACCATTCATCTACCATAGAGTCACCATTCATCTACCATAGAGCCACCATTCATCTACCATAGAGCCACCATTCATCTACCATAGAGCCACCATTCATCTACCATAGATCCACCATTCATCTACCATAGAACCACCATTCATCTACCATAGAGTCACCATTCATCTACCATAGAGCCACCATTCATCTACCATAGAGCCACCATTCATCTACCATAGAGCCACCATTCATCTACCATAGAGCCACCATTCATCTACCATAGAGCCACCATTCATCTACCATAGAGCCACCATTCATCTACCATAGAGCCACCATTCATCTACCATAGAGCCACCATTCATCTACCATTCACTACCATTCAAAATATGCAACAAAATGTTACCCTTAATTGTAGCATTTTGAAATGGTATATTCAGAATGGTAGTTTGGTTCTTGATCTATGGTTAGCAGAATGGTGGCTGTAGTGCGTTCTATAGTACACAGAATGGTGACTATAATTTATTGAATTTTTGAGAAATCTAAACTTAAATGTTAACTTACAATACACACATGACGCTTATTAAAAAATGTATTGAATGAAAGTGGCAGGATGTATTTGGTTTATATCAAAAGTTGTATGCATGTACATATGCTAAAAACTAAAATAAAAGGCAAGTTAAAAATATATCACATAAACATGTACACTACAAACTAAAATGAAAGGCAAGTTCGTAATTGCAACACATATTACTTGGACTTATTCTACTAAGATGTAATAAATACCCACATATATATCACCCTAGTTCCTTTAAATAATCGGCAAGTTAAAAAGAAACAACTAAAATGTCATATACAGTGTGTACGTAAACTTGACTAAAATGAAAGGCAAGTCAAAAATATATAAACATGTACAATAAAAACTAAGGCACTGAGTTGCAGCACAGAAATGTTCTAAAACATTGTATAAACATGTACAATAAAAACTCAAATGAAAGGCAAGTACACTAAGGTGTAATAAATACCCACATATATATCACCCTAGTTCCTCTAAATAACTAAAATGTCATATATAGTGTGTATGTAAACATGACTAAAATGAAAGGCAAGTTAAAAATATATAAACATGTACAATAAAAACTAAGGCAATGAGTTGCAGCACAGAAATGTTCTAAAACATTTTATAAACATGTACAATGAAGTTCAAGTCAAAGAGGTTGTATGTGAGTTCGAAGAGGAGCAGAAAAGACAAGCCTTGCTGCTCAGTTTTGGAGTCTCTGAAGGCGATCAAGGTCCCTCTGGCTGAGAACACTGAAGACCCAACCCTTTCTATACTCAAACTGTTTACATGATTTTGATAGACCATCTGTGTCAAACAATCTCCCCTGTATCGATCGGTATCACTACCCCCACCCCATGATTCGATGTGTAACCTCGCCTATGCCATGTTCCATCGTAGGGCACTGCCACGTCCACATAATCATTTTCCCCGATGGTCAGATCCTTGTCCATGGCCCTTTGACGTAGGCATGCTGCCACCTTCTTCTTCTGATCCTTACTGGTCTGCACAAAAAAAAAGAGTTTGTAATAAATAACAAGTAAATTTCAAGTTCCCTCAGGCCCCTTACTTATTAGACCCTATTATAAATATTTAGATTTGATTAATTTTCATCCCTTGATTTGACAAGAAGGGATATTGATGTACATGTATTATACTGTCTATCGACCATAACTAAGAAATACAAATATGTTTTGATTAAATGTACGTACAGCTAAGATAATGTAATGAAGAAAACACAAGGCTGGTGACTAACCTCTTGGGATAAGGAAGATAAAGTGGCTATGTGCCTGTTGTAGCTAGGGGCTTCGACTAGTGGGGCTGTTCCGAGGATGGTCAGCAAGTCGCACAAGCTATCCCGTGCCAAACCAACCTCCGTTGCTGCCAGAGTAGCTCTGCGGTTTATTTCTGCAGACTCTCCACGTCCTTCGCATTCATTTTCTGATGAAGAGAATGTCCTCTCCTTCTTGCAAATGAAGCAACCAAGGACCATGGCGCAGTTCAACCCATTCCTCTTTGACAAATTCTCCAGAGGAATGAGATGCCCTGTAAAAGATATCCAAAACACTTTATGGAACAGGGAAAATATTTTGAAAAGCACAATCCCCAAATAATAACAAAGTGCTAGTTATGACATACATGTAGTATATTACACAAATACACATTTTCACAGATTTCACGACAAACCGCTGCACAATACAAGTGCATACCGATGGTGGGTTTCGGGCGGGCGCGCGCCTGTGTGAAGTTATCTACCGTAATGTCTCGGATCCTCATTACGGTAGATAACTTCACACAGGCGTGCGCCCGCCCGCAACCCACCATCGGTATGCACTTGTATTGTGCAGCAGTTTGACGTGAAACCTGTGAAAAAGTGTACTAATATCAATGTTTTTCCACAAAATTCTCCAAAAATAACAAGAAAATTGACACGAAACGGGTACCATCAGCATAACAACGTGTAACTCATGATCTTTATTTGGACATTTATTGAACATTTACTTGATTTTGGGTATCCACGCCGGAGTTACGGGTCAAATTTTGGTAGGCTTCTGAACTAGCGCCCAAAACTCAACTAATTTCACTTAAAATCAGTACTTTAGTGACAATTGATGACACCTAAATAGCAATAAAATACAATTTTTTAACGTACCAATATGAGAAAGAATAATTTAAAAATTCAAATTGTAAGTCTACTGTCAAACTTGCCTATCAGCCACATCGACATAAATAGTCAATACACTCTCAATACACAAAAGGCACACAATCATGCCGATTAGTCACATCGGCTTGATTGTGTGCATTTGTGTATTGAGAGTGTATTGACTATTTATGTGAGCAAATGCTACCTGTTAACGCGTAGTGCAGTGCTTAAGGTCAATACGCAATAGCATTGACTCTCTTATTCTCTAGGCTTTGCTGGAGTAGTCTTTAGACCCCATCCTTATTTTTGTACATTCCGATGCCCCCACTTAGATTCACCATAGAGTAAAAGGAGGGGTTTTTCGGCCACTTAAGACAAAATCCTATTTGTTGGACTCCTTACTTCCTATTTATTATCATTTCTTGTTCAAATCATGAAGCAAATATTATTATTATTTCAACAAAAAAAGAATCCCAGAAAAAAATCACGAATTGCCATGACAATATTCATTTCAATTTTCACTGTTTTGGAGCCAGTTATCGGCATAGCGAACCAGTTTTCGGCCGCATGTACAAAGTCAATAGGAAGCGCTCGCGCGCCCCGTGCGTTTCCGCGCTGATGTATAGCACAAGCGGGCGGAGCAGGTATCCCACGCCGGAGCTCCCGGGTGCTTGCCTGGCCGAAGACAGGCACAGCGGTGATCGGAAGTTGGAATCTGAATTAGACAGACATATAGTGTGTGCGTGGCGGGGTCCGGCTGCATTGATTTAATACATGCGATGAGATACTTTTGAGCTTGCGACTAACACAAAATCGGGCTCTCAATCTGAAAAATACTTGAAATAAAGCTCATTTTATGGTACCAATATTTCTTACATACACGCGTAAGAAACTCGATTTTTCAGATTTGGGTAGCGGGACCGCCGATTACATCGCTAAAATGTGATATTTTAGGATATATTTTCCATTGCAAATGTGGTTCTTCAGTGACTCTGGCATGGTATGGTATGTGTGGGATATGTGATATGCTATTATGCGATGTATTTTAAAGGGATTTTACCATGCATCCAAAGGATCGGCCGAAAACTGGAGCTGGTCGTTTACCGGCTCCTTTACTCTAGAAATCTAGTAAGATACTTAATTTTTCAGATTCGGGGAGCGGGACCGCCGATTACATCTCTAAAATGTGATATTTTGTGGATATATTTTCCATTGCAAATGTGGTTCTTCAGTGACTCTGGCATGGTATGGTATGTGTGGGATATATGATATGCTGTTATGCGATGTATTTTAAAGGGATTTTACCATGCATCCAACGGATCGGCCGAAAACTGGTGATGGTCGATTACCCCCTCCTTTACTCTATTCTTAATCATTTGATTTGGCTTTTTGAGCCATTCACCCCTTGAGCATGCAATACAATCTCAAAGTAACAGTTTGCAAACTAAAAATATTGTTTGATAGTAAGTACATACCTCCCAGACACACGTGAGCCTTTTGCAAAGCAGCTAGTGCAAGTTGTGGGTCACTAATGACGCGGATCTTCACATGTGGGACCAGGGCCAAAAATAGGGCTGTCCAAACACTTATTCAGGGACAGCTTCCTCGATCTCTGAATTAGCTGTTAGTTCTTCTGGCACCTCTCCAGCATTCATGTTACTCTTCTGTAATACCTGGTATCCCAATAAACAAAACACTAAAAAGTAACCTCTTTTGGGAGTGCATTTTAAGTGATTTTAAAGTATGGTGCCTTTTGAACTAGATTTAAACGTTATCGACACGTTCCTTCATTTAAACAAAAAATGTACTCCTGTTCACGTTTTCATCTAACCTAAAAACCACCAATTTATCACGCGACTGGAGTAACGTGATTCCACTTACCTCTGTAAATCAGGTGTTTATGACCAAATAACCACTTGACCAAGCAACGAGTTTTGTGTCCGTTAACCGATGGTGGTGATAAATAGGTAATTATTTGGTCTTGTAAGCACCTTTATCGAATGGTTTCACAGGTTATCCAAGGTTGATGGTAATAATCACGTAATTTACACCGGCTAATCGTCTTATTGTTCTGTCCGTGAATATCTGGTTATATTAAATTAGTAATTTTGAGGTGTCGTACACACCTCTTTAAATGGTTTCAAAGTTACCATAACTTTCTTGGTTATGATCACGTAGCTAAAACTGATTACTAATCTAAGCTGTGAATCAGTTATATTTAGGTGTGAAAAATTAGTAATTATTAGGTGTCTTAAAACGCCTTTTTAAATGGTTTCAAAGTTACCATAATTTCTTGGTGATGATCACGTAGCTAAAACTGATTACTAATCTAAGCTGTGAATCCGTGATATTTAGGTGTGAAAAATTAGTAATTATTAGGTGTCTTAAAAAACCTATTTAAATGGTAGTCAAAGTTGCCAGCAGTTCCGCGGTGATGATCTCGTGACTCAAACGGATTATTAATCTAAGCTGGGCATACGTGACTTTTAGGTGTGAAAAATTAGTAATTATTAGCTGTCTTATAACACCTTTTTAAATGGTATCAAAGTTACCATAATTTCTTGGTGATGATCACGTAGCTAAAACTGATTACTAACCTAAGCTGTGAATCCGTGATATTTAGGTGTGAAAAATAATTATTAGGTGTCTTAAAACACCTATTTAAATGGTAGTCAAAGTTGCCAGCAGTTCCGCGGTGATGACCTCGTGACTCAAACGGATTATTAATCTAAGCTGGGCATCGGTGATTTTTAGGTGTGAAAAATGAGTCATTATTAGGTGTCTTAAAACACCTATTTATATGGTAGTCAAAGTTGCCAGCAGTTCCGCGGTGATGATCTCGTGACTCAAACGGATTATTAATATAAGCTGGGTATTCCGTGATTTCTAGGTGTGAAAATGAGTTATTTGTGGGTGTCTTGATGGTTTCACATTTACCATTTAAGTTCCGTGGTGATAATCCCGTGACTGTTGGCATATTTCTATTTTCACCAGTTGATAACTGACTGTTGGCATATTTGCATTGCACCAGTTGATAACTGGTCTGTGTGCATATTTCCTGTCGCACCAGTTGATGACTGACTGTTGGCATATTTCCAGTTGAACCAGCTGACACCAATTAATTTGCATATTGAATATGGGGTGCGTGCAGATCTATGTTTTTTAACAATTTATCTGAATTTACAGCATATTTCTTAATTACTGATGATTTAGTTATATGCAATTCATTTCGAAAATACTACAAATTTAAATTACTAGTTATTAGGACATTTGGCTACTTCGTATAAATTATATTCAATTAAACATGAATAAGGGAAACATTAACTGTGAACTAAAATAATTTCAATAAAATACAAGTATATGAAAAAATTACGATTAATTAAATTATGTAACTCTACTTATTACCAATGCTTTTACATTGGAAATAAAGACGTACCAGTATTGAAGTGTTGTTGCCGTTCAACTGGTTGGAAGTTTTACCAAATGGTTCTAATGGCTCAGCTAGACCAGTTGAATTATAATTGGCCTGGATCAACTGGATCATTTAGCCCATTTCAATTTCCAGGGTTACCAGTTGGCATTAACTGGTTCATCAAACTGGACCAGTTGCAACTAGCTTTCTCTTCTGGGATGTTTGCACCCCCCCCCCCACCCCCCTCTAATCCCAAACTGCTTCCGGCGCGCCTGGACGTAATAATGGAGTTCCAAAACACGATGTTCAGAAACGGGATGAGAACGTCATTATTTTGGTTCATTTATTGTGTAACAATTCACGTGAATGAAGAACATGAATCATCTCAAGTCAGCCTCGTAATATTCACGTGAATTTCACGCAGATATTTTGACTAAAATTATCACTAACGCTTCACGTGTTTCTGTGACGCGATAATTTCGTTTATGAAGATGTAATTTCATAACCAAACAAACACGGGAGTATTAGGTTTACAAACCATGGTCTCCAAGGTAGGGATAATCACGTTATTATAATGGTGATATTGCAGTGACAATTGCGTCATTTATTGTACGTGTGTTTTAGGTGACCTAGTGCAATAAACGTATTAACACATTTACGTAAATGTCCGGTTTTTGAAGAACGTAACTCTCCTCAAGTCGATACCTTGCTAGTGACGTGATTTTCACGTGATTTTGTTTATTGGGATTGATCTCCTTTGAACACCTTCCTCTTCCTCACATATTTTGGAGTTTTGCGAAGCATTTTCAGTGAGTAGAAATTAGAGACCATAACGGCTATATAGAAGAGTTATTCAAATCTTGGGCACAAGGTGGCAGCAAACAGCCCTTGTTATCTACTTTCTGCTGATATTTATTTAATGATTTTTTTAATTGATTGAGACTAATTGAGTGCAAACAGAGGCAGCGGAGCGACTTCCAAAGTGTGGGGGGGGGCACCAACAGAAAAGGGCACTTTCTGGAGAAAATAAATAGGGCACCTACAAACGGAAATCTCAAAGCGAAAATATATATTAAAAAAAACAACATTTGTATATACCCCCTATATTGTGATTACATTATCAGGGATGATTTCAATATTTTGTTTATCTTTATAAATAAGATTTGTGAGGTCGCAGTGCGAAAAATTACATCAATTATAAAGAAGAAAAACCCAATCCTGATGGGTTTATTACATTATCATAACAGAAGACTGAAAAGACCTTTGATAAGTACCATAATTATAACATCTAGAAATGCGAGTGTGCTTTGGGTGATATTGCTCTTAGTAGCTGGAAATTAGGGGCACGTGATGAGAGTAAAAGGGGACACTTATCGAAAAGGGTGACACTTATTAGAAAAGAAAAGGAGCACATGTCAAATTACAAAGGGTAATTATCAGAAGGTGAAAATGGGGCACGTATCATTGTTAAAGGGTAATTATCTGAGGTGAAAAGAAAAGGGGGCACTTATCAGAATGAAAAAGGGGCACTAATAATAAGGGGAAATGTTCATTTGTTGTACGAAAAGGGGCACCGATCAGTTTTTAATAGGGCCATTTAATACGAGGGGAAGGGGGGGGGGATTTATGAGAAGGGGGAAGTGGCTATTATTAAAAAGAAAAGAGGCACATGTCAAGATAAACGGGGCACTTATGAGAGATGAAAAGGGGTTATTATGGGAAGGGGATGGGGCACTTATAAGAAGGAAAAAGAGCATTTATTAGGAAGGGAAGGGGGCACGTGTCAAAATAAAAGGGGCAGTTATTGAAGATGAAATGAGCACTTATCAGGAGGAAAAGGGACACTTGTCAAAATAAAACGAGTACCTCTCAGAATTTAATAGGGTCATTTACTAGAGATGGAACGGGACTATGAGAATGAAGAGGGACTATGAGAATGAAAAGTAACTGTTTTCATAGATGAAAAGGGGGCATTTATGATAAAGGGAAGGGGCTCTCTTTTAAATGGGGGCACTTGTTAGAAAGGAAAGGGGGCACATGTGAAAATATAAGGTGCGCTTATCCGAGTTAAACAAGGGGTAGTTATTAAAAGGGGAAAGGCCCCTCTCAGATTTGAATAGGGAAATTATCAGAGGTGAATGGGGCACTTATCAAAAGTGAAAAGGGGCACTTCTCGTATCTGAAAAGGGGCACTTACTAGAGATGAAAAAAGGGCACTTATGAGAATGGAAAATGGACACTTATTGCAAAGGAAAACCGGAACTTATCGAAGGAAAAGGGGTACGTATCAAAATAAAAGGGGCACTTATCAGAGATGGAAAGGGGAAGGGGCACTTAAAAAAAAAAAATAGGGGCACTTTTTAAAGTAAAGGGGCCCTTTTTATGTAAAAAGTGCCACGTTAGAGCCACCATAGAGTCACTAACCACTAGTAATATATCATAAAGTCATCATCCACCATAGAGCTACTGCTAAAATATCTTACACCACAGGGATATACCATTCAACGGAAATACCATATAATATACTCTACCATATATCATACCGTAGAAATACCATACACCATACAGCCACCATAGATCTACCATTCACTTTAGAGCCACCATAGAGTCACTAACCACCATTAATATACCATAAAATCATCATCCACCAAAGAGCTACCACTGAAATATCCTCCACCATAGGGATACCATTCAACAGAAATACCATAGAAATATATTCTACCATATAACATACCGTAGAAATACCATACACCATACAGCCACCATAGCAGGCACGGCGGAGCACCCCAATTTGCATATCATTAGCGGCCCGTTCTATTTGAATAACCAACGGACATCTGCGTGAATCCGAACATGTGTGTGCTAGAATGTCAAATCTTAAAATTCGCGTTGCGCCTTTATTACTGCCAATATCGCTATGAAACTTTCCATACTAACTAAAATTATTATGAATTTTATGTCAGTGAAATAAATACGAAATTCCATGGAATAAAACTCGAGATATTAATGTGTTTTGAGCTTCGCCCCTCGAAAAACACGACGTCTACTTTATAAGGTGATGACCCTATCAAGCAATGCACGAAGTAGAGACTTGGTATGAATATTCATTAGGGTTGAATCCATACATGGGCGAAATTTTCGCTTCTCCGCTGTATTTTTTTTGGTTATAACGTTCTTTTTCATGGGGCTTCATTTTTAAAAGTTGTAGTCAGCGAACTCATTGAACATGACGTCATCGATCTCAGCGATGTACTGCGCATGCGTCTTAGGCCCGGTGCAGGCCAGATCGAAACAGCTGAGCCATTAGCGTGCACGTGTGCAGTCGGCTGGCAAGACATGTATGCCAACGCACACGCGAGGTTCAGACATAACACACATTTGAATGTATGGGACTGGTCAAACAATTTTGCGACAACGAAGGATTATTTTTGTTCGATGAGATTCGGACATTGGGGTATGTTTTTCTCTGTTACGACCCTATCAAGCAACTATGAAAAGAGATATTTCACAAGGATTGAGATTATTAAATTTTCTTTTTGTTCATACGAGGCAATTCTTTCTCGATCTAAAAGAAATGGTGAATTTTACGGTGATTTTGTATCTCATTTTTTTCGTTTTTGTTCGTCAAAACTATCCCTTAAATTTCACATTTTCTGTGCATCAATAACTCTTTTTATACACATGAGTGTCTTGCAAATTTATTAAATACTCGATTTAGTAGCTTTGATTGGTGATATTCATCACATTAATGAAGAATTTGTCTTCGAAATTTGTTTACTTTTTTTCGCATCGATCGGTACACAATTGTTGATTTTATGCAAATGATGTTTACTGGACGAGAGTCGATCGCACGGTAATTGGGGTGCTCCGCTGTGCCTGATAGAGCTACCATAGATCTACCATTCACTTTAGAGCCACCATAGAGTCACATAACCACCATAAATATACCATAAAGTCATCATCCACCATAGCTACCACTGAAATATCCTCCACCATAGGGATACCATTCAACAGAAATACCATAGAAATATATTCTACCATATAACATACCGTAGAAATACCATACACCATACAGCCACCATAGAGCTACCATAGATCTACCATTCACTTTAGAGCCACCATATAGAGTCACATAACCACCATAAATATACCATAAAGTCATCATCCACCATAGAGCTACCACTGAAATATCCTCCACCATAGGGATACCATTCAACAGAAATACCATAGAAATATATTCTACCATATAACATACCGTAGAAATACCATACACCATACAGCCACCATAGAGCTACCATAGATTTACCATTCACTTTAGAGCCACCATAGAGTCACATAACCACCATAGATATACCATAAAGTCATCATCCACCATATAGAGCTACCACTGAAATATCCTCCACCATAGGGATACCAGTCAACAGAAATACCATAGAAATATAGTCTACCATATAATATATCATAGAAATACCATACACCATAGGACGGCATCAATGATATACCATTGACCATAGAACTCCACCATTCAGCAATTGTGTGGTATACCATAGAAATATATTCTACCATATAATATATCATAGAAATACCATTCACCATAGAGCCGTACCATAGGAATATCATAGATTTTTTTGGTAAGGGATGACGCCTGTGAAGATGACAATCTCCATCACTGGAAGTATGTAGACGATATGAGTATCGTCAACACAAGATTTGCACAAGAACCTCCGGAGCTCACTGAGAACGCCTTACTAAGATTACAGGATTGGTGCCGTCTAAACAGTATGACTCTTAACCCTGTGAAGTGTGAAGCAATGCAAATATGCTTCATGAAATCGCCTCCTAATCCCCCAGTGTTCAACATTAATGAGCAACCCTTGAAAACCTTGGACACTGTGAAAGTCTTGGGAGTGAAACTACAAAGTGACCTCAAGTGGCATTGTCATGTGGACTACATGCTCCAGCGAGCGAATGGTAGAATGCACATGATCAGGAGGCTAAGAAGCCACAGCCTGTGTGTGGATGATCTGCGTACCATCTATGTGGGGTATGTGAGGCCACTCTTGGAGTATGCGTGTCCTGTGTGGAACAGTGGACTCACACAAAAACAGAATGCATCTCTAGAAAGGATCCAGAGGAGAACGCTAAAAATCATCTTAGGTCCCTGCTTCACATCATATGACGCTGCCCTCGAGACACTGAACTTGCCATCCCTTCTTGATCGAAGAAAATATTTATGTCTTTCTTTTGTACAACAACTTGAGAAGAACGAAAAACTGTCTGACCTTATCCCTCGACCCAAATATGTTGGCAGAACCCTGAGAAACAGTGGGGTCAGGCAACAAGTCAGATGCAAAACTCAAAGAATTCGGAAAAGTGCAATACCATACCTCATCGACTTATTGAATTTAATTTAAATTTTGACACATCATCTTCGTGACATTTTGATATAAAGTTCGTGCTAGTACATTTTTCTACTTTTTTTTATTTTCCCAATTTAATTTCCCTGCAATTTTGTGTTATACTATTTAATCAAAACTTGGAAATCACTCTGAAATTGATTGCAATGCTTCATGTAACGAACGTTACGTAAATAATTTTAACAACATACCGGTAACACAATCGCATCTTAATTATCAAAGAGTTTTAATACATTATTTAATTGTTTTCTTTTATATATTAAGGCACTTAAAAATATACTTTGACAATTTCATGTTTGCAATACCGATTTTAGATGAAATTTCAAATTTATTTCGTATCGAAACATATTTTGCATTATTATTGTATCGTTTGCTTAGAACAAGCATTTACCCACAATTTTCAATGACCTTTTTTTCAGAACGTCTACATGTATAAACTATACTCACTCTAGTCTGATTATTGCATTATCAAATAACCCTTATATTTCCTCTCGTACCTTTTACATGTTTAAAATGATTTTTATAAAATTTAAAATTTGTATGTACTTTGAACTTGATTTAAGTGCAATATTTTAAGTAAACTATTTGATATTTACCGTTGTTAATAGTAATCCTAGTAATAATGTTGATACAAATTATTGTTATCATATTATTGATACTAATTATAGTAATACTACTAATAATAATAATTATAATAATAATAATAATAATAATAATATTGATATCAATAGTAGTATGGTGTAGTGGTGTAGTCAATGAATGCTAACTGGCACTGCCTGTAAGAAAATAATTTTTGTTATTGTAATTAATCTTTGTCATTATGATCTCACTACTACATGTTATTACCTATTTTGATTCCTGTAATTTTGATGTTTGCTTTTACTATTGTACAAAACCTGTAATTCGGCTTTCGAGCCGCGATTGATTTTTATTTCAATAAAACATTACTACTACTACTAAAGGAAACAAGTGTTGTACACAATTGTAATGTTATAAGCAAGGAGTTCCACACATCGGGTCCATTGTGTCTTATTGATTGTTGTGCCAAAACAATTTTAGGGTTAGTTAAATGAAAATCCATAGCGTGCCTCGTGGGGTACGAATGTACATTAACATTATGAATATAAAAATCATGAAAGGACTTAGGAAGTAATTTGGAGACATATTTATACATAAAAATAGCTGTTTGAAAAATGTGCATATCAGTTACTTTGAGAGTTTTCAATGTTTTTAAAATAGGTGTAGTGTGTGCTAAATAACCAGATTGTGTACAAATTCGTAAAGCTTTCTTTTGTAAAAGTTCAAGTGAATTAATTTTAGTTTTACAACAGTTTCCCCATACGATATTACAATAATTAATATGCGAAAGTACAAAAGCATTATAAATCATGAAAAGATATTTGGGAGTTAGTAATAATTTCAATTTATATAATATTCCAATGTTCCTAGAAACAGTGTTCAATATATTATATATATGATCGAACCAAGTTAAATTAGTATCAATGGTTATCCCCACAAATTTGACAGAATTTTTTTCTAAAAGCAAAATATCATTAATATATAATTTACAATTTACGTTTGGTGAATGAACATTCCTAAAGTATATAAAGTTTGTCTTTAGTACAATTTAAAGATAACTTATTAGACTTAAACCAAACATATATTTTAGATAATTCAACATTTAAGATTGACGTAAGTGTGTCTAAATGTGTATGAGAATAAAATACATTAGTGTCGTCTGCATACAATATAAATGTTAAACGTTTAGATGATTTTACAATATCATTAACGTATAACAAAAATAATAAAGGACCTAGAATCGATCCCTGAGGGACGCCACAAGTTATAGGTAATCTACTCGACTCTTTAGATTGAAAGTAAAGATACTGTTCTCTATTTAACAAATATTTTTTAAACCATGATAAAGCAATACCCCTTACTCCATAAAAGTGTAATTTATCAATCAATATTTTATGATCAATAGTATCAAAGGCCTTTAATACTCGGTCCATAAAAATGCCTACACTGTGTTCCTTATTAGCCAATGATGTAATAATTTTATCATAAAGTTGAATAATTGCATGATCTGTCGAATGATGCTTTCTAAAACCAAACTGATTAGGAACAAGTAAATCATTACTATTTAAAAAATCATAAAGTCGTTCATAAATCTTTTTTTAAAGAATTTTTGAGATAGCCGGTAAAAGGGAAATAGGACGATAATTATTTACTAATGAAGAATCATCTTTTTTATATATTGGGATTATCTTAGAAATTTTCAATATATTTGGACAAACACCAAGTGTGATCGATAAATTAAAAATATATGTTATTGGAGAGACAATATTATAAATATTTTTTTTCAAAATATTCACACTTATCCCATCATAACCAGTAGATTTAGTGGATTTTAAAGACTGTACAACTTAAATAATTTCGTGAGAGGATGTTGGTCGTAAAAATAAAGATTTATAAAATGGTTCATTCAAATATTGTTTATAACTATTTTGATCAATATTAAATGCTGATGCTAAATTTGGACCTATATCATTAAAATATGAATTAAACATATTTGCAATTTTTACTGGATTATTTATTTCCTGGCCATCTTTAAAAAATGATTTAGGAGTATTATTTTTAGAACCAATCATATCTTTAACAATTTGCCATATTGAGGCATTACTTGTCTTATTCATGTCTATTTTATTTGAATAATGTAATTTACGTGAAAGTCGAATTATTGAAGTTAATTTATTTCTATAAATTTTATACTTGCTACAATTCTCATCACTCACCTTTTTAAGACTTTTCTTATAAAGTTTATTTCTAGTTTTTATCGACTTTAAAATTCCTTTAGTGATCCATGGATTTTTAACTTTCTTATATTTTGTTCGAACAAGTGGAATATTTTTATCATAATACTTTTGTAGCTTATGATTACATTTTTCGTAAGCCTTATCAACATCATTGTCCTAAAATACATCGAGCCATTGCTCTTGACATAAATCAATATTTGGGGCCTGTCACCACGAAATGAGTCCAGTTGGTCAAAAAATTTATTCCTGTTTTTAAGTATTATATGAATCTACATTAAGTAAGCTTTAAATTAAGGGGTCACACATTGAAATTGATGAATTATATCCAGAAATATGAACAAAAACCTAATTGGACTTTATAAACAAAATCGTGCTTTATTCTTTAAAAATGCATCATTTTCGTGATAATTTCAGATTACATAGCCTATATTATTTGCCAAAAAATGTTAGAAGGAGATATTTTCGTGACCTAAGCTCTGGGGACATAAACTACAAGAAAATAATAAGTCGATTTTTGGAAAAATCTTAAATGTGGTAGGCACCCGATACCAATACAGTAACAGTAAGGTATCGAAGCAGGTTACCCAAAGTCGCTCAGTATATATCAGAGCAGAATATATAATCCGAATCCAGGTGACAAAGTTGCAATAGTAATGTACTGGAACTATTGTAACCTGGATTAGAGTTATAGAACAGCAGTGAACTGTAGGATTGTGTAATTTTTGCGCCCTGATAGTACACTGGTCTGATGAGTTTTCTTTACTCCAGACTTTACCTATTTTTAATCGCATGAGCAATGAAACTTATAAATGATATACAATAAAACGCGTGCATGCTCCTCTGTGTAGGCTTTTCATTTGTTTCATGTTCACTTATTAATTTAGATTTGTTGGCACTGACATAACTTTTTTTAATTCAATTGTTTATATTTTTAGGGGGGTAGGGGCAATGCTTCATGCATGCATAAACAACGAGTTAAGCATGATCATAGCTTTGAAAGAACCTAGTGGTAAAGAGTACCGATTAATCACAAAAACAACGGTTGTAGTGAAGTTAGGAGTTTCATTTGTTCATAGGCCGATTGTATGAAATTTTAAAAGAGCTATACATTTTACCCCTATTTACAGACCCTCGGTTAACATAAAAGCGTCTTGTGAGTAGACTATTACCTCTTACATTAATGTTATCCAGATTACAAAGTTGCCACAGTAACGTACTGTTCCTCTTTATCACCTGAGTATTATAGTGTCTCTCCTTCTTTCCTCGTCCCCTTCTATTCTCTCGATTCCTCATCCCCATTCTCCTTTGATTTCCCCTGCCCCCCCCCCCCCCCCCGCCATGCACCCCTTCAGCCATTTCCCTCTCTTCACCGTAAACCCAATCATCTTTCCCCCATCCTCTTTAAACTCGTTCTTCCGCCGGCTTGCTCATCCCTCCCCTTCTCCCCTTGCCTTACCGCTTCCCCTCTCTAGCTCTCTGTTTACCACTCTCTCCTTCTTTCTTCTCTCCCCTTTCATTCTCTCCTTCCTCATTCACCTCCAACTTTCCTCTTCTTCCTTCTTTTC